>JAVRBK010000171.1:0-24695 GCA_036250285.1 Pyrocoelia pectoralis | reverse complement strand
GCAGCGATTGGTATTGAAGAGGACGGCCTTTAAACATCATTTGTAGTGTGGTATGTGCGAAGAGTGAAAGAAATACTTGCCAAAAAAAAAAATATGATAGGTCAACTGTGAAAGATGAGATAGTGGTTCGCATAACAAACCAGTTTAGGAAAATCCATTGAATACGACAACATAATTATAGTGGAAATTCCAGTGCTACGTTATTGCAAAATATTGAAGCATATCTATGGTATGGCTGTAATACAAATAGATGTCGCTTAGTACCATTCTTCAAATTGAACTAGAATTTCTTCTATTCAAATTTTTTGTTCATCTCCCCGATTTCTTCTTCTTAATTTCATCTAAAACTAAATCTAATGAATTATAAATGGTTAATGGATATTTTAGTGATAAAGCAAAGTATTTAACCATTTCACATGTTGCGTTTTGCATCATATAGCATAGAAAACATAGTTCTGCTGAACATAACCTGCTTATTAGATTACAATCGATTTAACTATAATTGAAAATAAGATATCACTTACGCTAATTAAAAGAGACATAAATAGTTAATTAAACCAATAAGACAGATTTCTATAGATTTTTTAAAAGAAAGGTAACAAAATTACACCTTTAGAGTGAGTTGTTAGCCATTAGGTCAAGGTAGTAGTTCTAGTTAAAGCACAATAGGTTACTTTCAACTACTTATTCGAACATTAAACTACTGATAAATACATGGTGTAATGTACAGTGTGTGTCCATTTTGTTTTCTTTATATTCAGCCCTATTCTGGTGATCATTGAAAAATGTCCAACATTGGATTTATTTCAATGTTTGAACCAAGGTTCTTTTGATTAGTTTACTTCAGTTTTTGTTTTTCAACCTTGGAAAACGAAAACAGGTACTACTTATAGATACCCTTCAAATTTTTCAACCTTGAGTGAAGTATTGAGTCAATTTTCAATTTTAATGTGGTCACCAGAATTGTAAATCGCTTCCAATATTGGAATACATGGCAATACCCAATATTGAGTCAATTTCAATGGTCACCAGAATAAGGGTGTGTGTAGCAGCCAAAAATGAGTGTATTAAGTAATCATTAATTGTTTTACAGTGTGTTTGTACATGTTCAATAGATACACATACCATCACGATACCATAGCAACGGAATTCATTTGTTCGTGTTGTCTGAAATGGTATTCACACTTATGTATTTCCATGCTGCATTTTTACATGCGGCGCTACCTTGCACTTGCTGTAATCTTTAATGCAGCAACTCCCATGCGTTCACATTAGTGCATTTTTAAATGAGGAAATCTCTGTAGGGATATCATTTTTCACAAATTATAACTGTACCTACCTATATATGTTGGTGTGAGAGGTGCACATTGCACAAGTTTGTGATTTGTTATCTTAATAATTTAAAAAACAGTTAGAGACAACAGTTTGTAATGTTATTATCCACCCAGGTCAGAATGGTAATTTCACATTACACTTATATGGGGATTTCCAATAAGAGTGATATGATTTCTTTAAAAAAAAACACACACTATATATAATTGTTAAGGAAATTCAAATGTTTTTTATTAATGTGAAGTACAATCGATACAATTAAGTTCTGAATATAACATCATTCAAATGGCCTCCACGACTTCTTTTGCAGGAACGAATTCGATGAACCCAATTTTCGAGCACTTTTTCCACTAAATCAAGTCATATGTCAATATTGTTGTTCAATATTGACTTCTAAAGCTTGAAGAGAGTCTGGCTTATTGCTAAAGACCAATGACTTCAAATAACCCCATAGGAAGTAGTCTAATGGTGTTAAATCACAACTTCTTGGAGGCCATTCAATGTCATAATTTCAAGCGCACGAAAAGTTGCAATTGGAGAACGATTATTTTGATAATAAAATTGAATAATTTGTAAACGTTGTTCTTGCGTATATGTTGACATGATGAAATTGTAAACATTACTGAATGCAATGAAAAAAAAAAGACAGATCATGACATATTAGAAATGGCCGAAACGACACTTACAAATCATATCACTCTTATTGGAAAACCTTTTAGAACATTCAAACCAGGAGGAAATATTAAAAATGGCCGCTAAACTAAACTTTCCCTCTAAAACTAACCTACCTCAAATTGAAACCAACGCGGTAAAATTTAAACCCAATCATACCCGGCTGTGATCGTAATGGTCTGGTAGGTTCGCCTATTATGTAAGAGACAAGAATACACTGGCAGTGACCTATAATCGGGAGAAAGTATCAAAAACAACGTTGAAATTCAATCAACGGTTAAACATCAAAAATGAATTTATTTGTCTTTTCTTAAAATTTAGTTGCTCCGTGAAACAAAGTCAAAAATTAGAGTGCACAGTTCAATCGACGAATAACGAAAAGAAAGAACTGGTAAGAAAACTCCTCGTTTACACAGTTAATTAAATCAATTAAATTACAGCACCAGACAAATTCATAAATATTACGACATAACATGCAAGTTTACATTGTTGAAGGGCTTCAATCAATATTAATACCAAATGTTGCAATTTACAAATATACACTGTGTCCAAGATAAGGAGGGCCACTATGGGGATTTCGGAAATGGTAAGAGATAGAATTTCGGTTAAATGGGAGAAAAGTTGGGTAGGTAATTGTGAGTTTAATAAAATGACATTTTTAAACTGACGAAATTCCGAACCGTTCCGAAGTTATGCGACAAAAAGCGAATTTTCAGGATTTCGTTTTTGACAAATTGTTACTTTATCGTTGATGTTAAATAAAAAGCAAGAGAAGCTTCTACAGGTACTTTTTAACGTTCTTTAACATGGCATACCGCAAATTGGAATCCGACGTTTCGTTTTCAAGTAACCATCATCAACTTTGTTTCTTTAAATACGGTCCTGATTTTTTATTTATTCTGCATTCAAGCATGTATCACACTTCATGGTTTAATTGCGATTTTATACTTATTTGAATAGGGTCGGTATTCAGTACCGACGATACCAACTAATAGGTCGATACCGAATTGTACTTAATTAAAAGAATCAGATTTCAGATATATTTATAAATGGAATTATGTAACAACGTTGATTTTTTGACTTCGTAAATCTACATATTTTTTCAGGTATCAGTAGAATATCATGATGGAAATGCATTAACGCGAGTTCCACGAGACGATCTTGGGTCATTTGGCTTCTGAGGCACGATTTCAGCCGACGCAGGGCTAAAAAACTTCTTTCTGCAGAAGTCATGTTCAAGAAAATGTGTAACAGTAACATTCTAAACATTTCCGCAAGATAGATCGTCGATATGTTTCAATCTGTGATCACATAGGCCTTCCACAACACATAAATTTTTTCCCCTAAAGTTGAATGAAATAAGGAAACAAACAAATGATCCAGGGGGGGGCATGATAGCGGGAAGCATTTAAACTCAAATCTGCTAGGTGCGTTACATCACAGAATAGGAAAAGTGATGATGAAAGTATACCGGGTTGTCCCAACGATTTGCGTGTGGACGATTACCCCTATACAGTTGATTTAAAAAATATCAAATATCAACAACGACGAGCATCTTGTACAAATATTTTTGTGTATACAGGATGGCTCATTTTTGAGCACTACATTAAACTTGTTTTATTTAATGGGGCACCCTACATACTTTTATATATTTGAATTGTCTGTTAGGTGCTGAGTAAAATGATATAAGGTACTATGGGTCTACGACTAAAGGTTCCTAAGTTATTGACATTTTTATGTAAAAACATTAGTCAATTAATTAGGCTCCTGTTCCGCCATCTTTAAAGACATCGAAGTAAAATTTTGAAATTTTTATTTCTACTTCTTACTGACTCTTTTCTCTACCCAGATTTGAATAACATTTTTTACGAGCTTTCATCAGATACTCATTTTGATATTCCTATTCCTAAGCTTTTTTGAATTATTTAGTGAAAAAGTTGAAAATGGTTAAAATTTTGTTACTTTTTTGAATTTGTCACAATAGGACCTACTGTCATAATTCACAGAAAAACAAAATGAACTGCAGAATAGGATACCTGCACAGGATGACAACAAAAGAAATACAGGGTGGGCCAACAGTGCGAGGATGGAAGATTGTGGGTTATTAACGAACATTTCAAAAGTTTGTTGCTGGGATATGGTCAGGTACCCTTAAGGCTACAAACCTAAAAACCTAATTCAAATTAGCGACATGTATTTTCAGCAAGATGGAGCACCTCCACATCGCAGACGTGTTGTAAGTGTATGGACTAGTAATACATTTGGTGCAAAGTGGATAGAAAGGGATGGATCAACACGATGTCCAGCAAGATCTCCCGATATTACTCCGATTGATTCCTTTTTGGGGAGGACGTCAAGGAGTGAGAGTATGCTGAACTACCAACCACAGCGGAAAGTATGAAAAATAGGATCAGAAACGTTTTTGCAACTATCAACCCAGACGTGTTACATTGGGTTAAAATGCTTTTCGTCGAAGAATCCAAGTTTGCATAGAACAAGGTGGTAGATATTTTGAATATCCATAAGAATAATTTTTTTTGATTTTTTAATGTTTTTTATCTCATAATTTTGGTTCTTGTATTTATGTCTTTTTCTACTTAATAAACAATGTTTATAATGAAATGTCAATACATATATTATTATTATAATACATAATGTCAAGTGAAGTTAAAGTGTAAGAATTGTTTTATCTTTCACGGCCTACTAGATACTAATAGAACCTGAAAATTGAAAAATACAGCAAATTAACCAGAAAATGTGAAATTACAAGAAATCTACCGGAGATAGATACCGACAAACTCATATCGTTGGAAAGGTAATAAAATTGTACATTTGATGCCATAAAGAAAAAATGGAGGTGCCATTTAAAATAATCAAGTTACCTTTGATAGAAATTTTGCAAATTGACGTGGTAATTTCTCCGAACACAAGAAGAATTGGGATTTGACCGTCCGGTCTACGCTAGTACATTTCATGCTTAGTAACATCGCATAGTCACGGCCTTCTAAGTTTTGAGATCCCTGCGATATTCAATTTTTTTAGACACCTACTTTCTGTAAAAATGACGAATTGCGGCTAAACTATTCGTTTTAGGTACTATGTGTGATACATAAAGTCGGACTAGAATTGACCAAGGAATCCAAATATGCAATCATATATAGGGGGTTCCATTTAAAAAAATGCAACTTTGATATAAATCACCCTGTATATGTATTGCGATTCGGGTGAAAATATTTCGGTTTGTAGCCTTAAGGGTACCTGACCATATCCCAGCAACAAACTTTAGAAATGTTCGTTAATAAACCCACAATCTTCCATCCTCGCACTGTTGGCCCACCCTGTATATGATGAAAGGGTAACAGGAAGACCGCGAAGAAGATGGGAAGGTTTAGTTAGACAAACAGTAGAAAGAGGGGAATGATCTGGAGAGCAGTAACAATAGTAGCACAAGATAAAGCAGCATGAAACGAGGAGAGAAATAAAAATTATTTTAACGAATGGTAGAAAAAATATTGGAAGTACACTCCTGGTTAAAGCCAAGCCTAGGTAGGCTCCACTAGGAAATATGTCTGACCAATGAAGACGTTAATAATCTTCCAACAGATCTACGGAATTTATAATATGTACCTACAAAATGTTGACTTTTTATTATTTTTATAATACTTTTTACTTACATAAAAATAAAGTTATACACTAAAAAACAATGGTGTTATAATTTAGTCACACTTTCCTTGTTTGCATCAACAGCTTTTAGTTCTATTTGAATTTGTTCTAAAGTCTTATTTTTTGTTTCAGGAACAAAAATTACTACATATATTAAAGACAAAGCACAAAAGGCGGAGAATACAAAGAATGGCACATAAAGGCCATACTCGTCATTAGTAAATTGAAACAATTTAGATACAGCTGTTGCCATTACGGCAAAGTAAATATACAGAAACAAACGGCAACAGCCTTTATATTTAAAGGGAAAAGTTCGCCTACAAAAAACCGTAGGTACCGCAAGCAAACCTATACTATAACCGATTATTAAAAGCGAAAAGTCGCCTATAGTCATCCAAGAAAATCCGATACTATTTTCTCCGCTTGACTTTTTATATAAATTCACCCCCTCCATTAACAGCGCCAAACAGCAACAAGCAATAGAAATTATTAGCAAGGGCCGTCGACCGAGTCGATCGACAATTATAGCTGATAAGACCGAACACACAATGAAACCAACATAAAGTATCGCAGTTGAAGCGACAACGGGAAAATCTTCGGCCGCCTTTTCGAAAATTGTTTGAGTATAAAACATAATGGGTACGATTGCGGAAAATTGCTGAGCGGCCATTGTCCCCATATAAACGAATAAACCTTTTCTATTACTTGTTATTCGAAATAAATCGAGAACGCTCGCTTTTGTCAAGCCTTCTTCGTTAATTTTCACCAGATCTTCAATTTCTTCGACGCCAATTTCTTTTCCACGAATTTGGCTGAGAACTTGACGCGCCTTGTTAAGATTCTTTTTTACAATATAATAATTCGGAGTTTCCGGCACAAACGGAAACAACAGAATAAAAAGGGCGGGTGGAATTGCACAAATTATAGACGAATACGTTATGTTGACGTAATAACCCATGACGTTTATAATTAATGCGCATAACATGATCAAGACACCGATAAAAGTAAGGAGAAAACCACGTATTTGTGGATCGGCCAGTTCGCCTATGTAAATTGGAAGAACGGTGAAGACGACACCGTCACCGATTCCGCCGATAAATCTGGCCAAAAGAAGAAAACCGAGACGTTGTGTCAGTGCGATTATAAACCACGATATTAGGTACGGTACTGCCGACAATAGTAGAGATTTCTTACGTCCGAATTTATCCATTGTAAAGGTAACTATTATTGCGCCGATCGGGCTAGCAATTAGGTATGTTGTGGCAATCCACGAACCTTCATCTTTCGTTATATTAACGGCCGGATCACGTTCGAGTACTGGTAAGAAGGGCGAAGGCCAGGCTAAGTGGAAGCCGCTTCCGAACATATTTAAGAGACCTACGAAAACGCTTTAATACAAAAATTACAAATAAGGGCGTTACCTAAACAAGTACCAAAGTACTGAAGGGGTCGTCCCTTTAGTAACATAGCTAGCTTCATAGTGAGTTATACTTAATATAAAACGACGATAGGTCAAGGATTATCAACTTAAAGACATGTTTATGAGAATAAAAATATGATAGTGATCAGCGTAAATAACTGGTTTTGAATAATTCCAATTATGTGAGCTAATTATACTTGGAAATACCTCCTTCCAGAATGATTGCGAAATGTTTAAACAAACAAACAAACTAAACAGTACAGAGTACTATTGTGGTATTTTTCTCAACACTAGATGTCATGTACTTCAACTTGAGTAGCTTCATGCGAAAAAAATGTACAGAGACCCTTGGCTTGGATAGGTAAATGTAAAAAAATTACCAAAAGAAATAATGTAAAATTGGGGCCAGTTCTTAGAGCATTGACACCGTTTGACCAAGTCGCTAGTCACCCCCTTATCATGTGATAGCAGCTTGATACCATTTGCCGAATTTTTGTACCTATAACAGAAGTTATTATGGCCTTGTGGAATTTTAACAATTAGGTGGTACTATACCTGGATGACAAGAATAACCTGCATGCAGTGTAATGTAGTAAAAGTAGAGAGCAAGTTCGATCCTTCAAATATATAACACAGTATAAAGAAATTTCTTTATACTGTGTATATAAGTACTCACCTTTAAAGCTAACACCAACTAATTTAACTGTGATTTGAAATTTAGCTACCTATATTCAATTAAATTCAATAATTCATACTTGCTCACGTTTTCTGAAAGGAAATAATATTATGAAACTCACAAGAAGATTTACTTCTACATATGTTTACCTAATATTGTAACTATTCCATTGCAGTCAGCTATTAGTAGTTTAAAAGAAACACACAGGTAGTTTGTTTGACCGAACATTTGTTCATTTCAACTAATTATGTACCGTATGAGTATGAGAACTTGATGTGTACACTGTACGTGTAAAGATAAACAGGAGAAACATCAATGCATACGACGAAAGTTCTACAAAAGGAGGTTCACGGCGTGGGCTCAACTTGTAATTTTGTCCATAAAATTAACATCAAACCGTCGCCGAATAACGTAGAAATGCAGCGGCGTCATTTCAGAATTTCACTAGTGGGGGCAATATAGTAAAAAGGACAAAAAGGCCCACCGCAGGTTAATTTTTTTTTGAAAAAGGGGCGTGGTTATCAGATCAGTACAAATCAGGTGTCAAAGACATATTTGAGTGAAATGTAATATACTATATTCAAGAATAAATGGGAAAATATTATGTCAAGTTGATTTTAATTTTACAATCGTACCATAAACATAGTAACAATTTAAATTAAACCCGCAATGCGCATGCCTACTCTGTTACCGTTACAGAACTATAAATGGGTTTTTATTTCTTACCGCTTATTGCTTACTTCTTAATGCTTACCGATACCGACACTAATGTATAAATCCAGCTGAATTAAATGAAAATGACAGCTAATTAAATGTCTAATTGTTTCCATACACATTTGTCGAATTGCCGAATACGTATTGAATATCGATAATTTTCGAAAAAATCATTTTAGAGCATTCATTTTCCTTTAATTTGATGTAACTTTTGCTACTTTTTCTTCAATAACCAATCAAAAGTTATAGAATTTCTAACATGTATGCTCAATTTCGATGTTCCTCTAAAAATGGGTATGTGGTGTAGTCCAGTCAATGAAGATCTTGTAGAGTGCATGGAATATGAGAGACTTTTTGGTTTCAGGACTTTGTTATAGGAGTGGTCAGTTGGTAACATTGAACTCTATACATAGGTACTGGAACGCTCACTGGGCGGTCTCTGCCATATAAACGCATAGAAACGTCGCGAGCCGAGAGAGATATCGCGCAAGGGACATTCGGCATTCCTGTCCTTTTCGTAACGCTTTACACATGGAGAGAGCAGACAGCGTTAAACTAACACACACTAACCAAAATGTAGGACAGGGATGTCCCTTGCGGGTCCTCTCTCTCGGATCGGGCCGGCGGCCGCAGTAAGCGTTCCAGTACAATTAGAGTTCAGTGGTTGGTAAAACATCCAAAAAAGTCTCTGCTCCTCGGAGGTGAGTTTAAGGTGTAACGGGGGGGGGGGAGGCATTTTTGGGTTTTTCGATTACACCTTGGAAACGGTGCGGAACCTTGTAATGTACCCCCTAGCCCTCTTAACTAACTTTACATTTACGAAGAAGCTAACTTCACCCACTTTACGTTAATAAATTCAAAAGGAGTGGGAGACCCTAAACATGGCCGGCTAAATTTAAACTTTCCCTCCGAAACAAACCCTAAAAATGACACAAGCTCGTGATCATCTGGGCCCTCTATCGTGAAATAGGTTCGGATACACTGGTCGTGAACTGATCGGGAAGGAGAATCAAAACCAACATTAACTGTACCAAAATCATTCATTTATTGACAGTTACTCGACGATTCGGAGGAGAAAAAGTGCGAACACAAAAAAACTCCTCCTTTGACATAATTAGGTACATACATGACATCAATTCAAATACAAAATTATAGCAACAAGACTGTTAAATAATATCAAGACAAAACATTTACAATAATTTCATTGTTGATACGCTTCGATCAGATTTAAATACTTTATGCAGCAGTTGTAAATAGTACAATAAATAATCAAATTAAACAAATCAAATCAAACCAAATACATTGCATATTACAATAAAAGGGTCAAGAGTTTAGAAAGATAGAAATGTACACAAGTTACAAAAGGGTTCAACATCAGGTAAAAATACACAAAGGACGGTTTCGAGTACAATAGAGCCACCTTTTCTGTTTATCCACAATATTTAATACATTATGTTCAATTTGAACTCATTTGTAATGTCCCTCAATTAATCATAAAACACATAAATAAATAGGAGAAATCATCATAAAATTTCTAACTACACACATAATCATAATAATATCGAAGCAGAACAGCCGTGGGTATTCCCCATGTTCGACTGTCTGTTTTTAAGGTATTCATATTTTTTTGTCATTTGTTTTGTTTTCATATTTTTGCTAACTACACACATTAGTAGATTAAATGTCGGAAATGTCATGAGTTCAAACACACATTTAACATGAAACAACTGGACATTACATAGATAGTTCTACTATTTTATACACGACATCAAAATAATCAACGAACGCTCCCAATGTGAGATTCAAATTAATTGAATACTCTGTTGAAAAGCGAGGCAATGCAAATTCAGGGTAAGACCAATTTATATAACACACAATGCAATTCAATTAGACAGATATAAATGTATAATCAAAAACGTTTCACCTGCAGAAGCACTAAAATGGAGCCACCAAAAATAAAAACAAATGAAACGATCTTTACTACTTCGCGGTTTCAAATCAGATGATCCTGAAAGTTAAGGTTCAGCCGCCTTACACCAAATCCCCCGCCAGATGGAACTAGAGTAAAACAAAAGTATCGACGTTGCCACTACTTTTCAGCTTTTTGTACATGTTGTCGGATCTCTAAAATATAGGTAACCCAACTGTGGATACTACAACCTAAAAAAAATGTTCTAAATGAAATCGAAGGCTAATTAAATTTCCTATAAAAGTGTTCCTTACACAAGGTGATTTTTTTTACATCGTACCCTAGAAGTATATTATGGAGAACGAAAGAAAAGAAGATACACTTACCATTCTGAAATTTTGGGATCGATACTAAGGGAATACGATCTATCGAATAAAAATATTTTTAAATTAGTGGCTTTTCTGGTTATACTGGGAGTAAACGACAACTTTGCTTTTTTTCCCGTGAATCTTGTTACGTTCCTCGTTTATTAGCTAATTCGCAAGAATCAATCATATCGATTTCTCTATCAGGATTACAGATTGCAAAATTCCTTAATTCAATGTTTTGCTAATAGAGTCCACTTTCAATACTTTGGTACTATTTTTCCTCCGCATTTGCTTTATTCTACGCGAAGCGTTATCTCTAACCACATCGTCTTCGTTGGTTCCCTTACAGCTTTTCTACTCGGCAACGAAAACAACTGATATCGCTGTACTGTAAATTATTCTATTGGCTGTCAATGTAGTCATTTAGTTTCTGATTGGCTGATCCTCGGCTAACTAAATAAAATATTTCATCTTAAAAACGGAACAAGCACTTCACTAGGGAATATCTCCGTGCTGATAAATAGCAACTCGATTTTCAACCGCGTATCTTTTTCTATTCTACTTCCTAACAAACGTTACTAAGTGCTACGGAAATTTCACAAATTTCTCTAATCGATATTAATCGTCTATAAGTGAAAGTTTTCCACAAATAGTGATTATTTAGAATCATCTGCTTATTCTAAGTACCATTAAAACGTGTTATTACGTCTTTTGTGCATCTAGTACCGCTACGTTAAACTCTCCACGCTCTAGGATAATTCCTTGAGGTATGTAGAAAATTCTTTTGTAACAATTACCGTGTCATTCTTAAATTCCTCGACAGTAATTTATATTATTTGTCCTAGCGTTTTCCTACCCCGTTTACTTTTGGAGTACATCTTTACTTGTTGGTTACCGCCATTTTGTTAACATCACCTGAAATTATTGCTGATCCGTTACTATTGAACTCCGATGGTTATTTTCCTGTGAAACTACATATTTGCTGTTCTACAAATCATCTTTAATTATTTCCGCATTCCTGTGAAGAAATTTGCTTTTGGAAACTATAGGCTGCCATCTGGTGTCAACCTTTGAAAACAAGATTTGATAAGTTATTTAAATTACTAACCCTACATTTCTTGCTGAACTTTATTTGAACTCCTGTTACTGTTTATTATAAAATTTGATTATACTAAATTACTTAATCACATTTCATATTTTTGCTTCAATTTAAAACATTTAATTTATTCATTTTGTTACTTTCAATTAATTTTCATTAACTTTGTTCGTTACTTTAAAAGTTACTTTTAGTATTTGTGTATTATCTTTTACCTTGAAGATTTAATTTGCTAAAGTTAAATTAAAAGCTAATTGCTATTATTTTCAATATCAACTCTCGGAACGAGTACTGACCAAAGTCGGTAATTATTATTTTCAGTCGGTCTGCTTGTCGCAGCCCTATTAATTTTCTTGTTAATCAACCTTTCTGTTTAGATAACTCAGCGATATTGACGTTGCGCAACGGCGATAATCGGATGTGTTTTTGGTAAGCGTTGTTTAATGACAACTACGTACTGACTTTCGTACAGCTACCGAGACGGTTGCTGATATATTTATGTGTATTATTTTTGTGTTATTAATTGTACATTGTTGTAATATGTAAACTTCATTCCCTGCAAGGTAAAAGTTAAACCCCCTTTACTGCTTCACTCCTGTGAAGATTTGTTTTGTAAAATTTGTTCCGATTGTGTCAATGTTATTTTGTTTTGATTCATTATAACCACCACTATCATTATTTTAGTGTATTTCTTTATCGAATACCCACTTTCTCTTTCAGAAATCATATCTCTGTTATTATTATTATAAGCTGCTAAGCTCTTCGTAGTTCTGATTACCAGCTTGTCTTTACTAAAGAACTATCGTGGCGCCCTAAAAGGTATTTGACTATATTTGTTAACTATAACTTGCTATAAATTTAAATTCTATACTCATTATTCCCACGCCCATTAGATTGCCCCTTAACTGAGCTTATCGAGTCATTGCATTTTTCCTGATTACGGTACCGATCATTTGTTGCCGTAACAATCTACACATAGCCCACAGTGCAAAAAAACGTTTCTGAAATGTTTTAGAAACGTATCTCTGAAACATGAAACATTCCGAAACAGCGACAGAAACGTCATACACATAACATAGATGTTTAATGTCCGCCTTCAGAAACCTAGATTTGAAACAACACAGAAACGTTACATCGAAACATTTTATATATGTTTCAAGAAACATATCGGAGAGTAATTTATTGATATGTAGGAGAAATGTGTCCTTATAAATGTTTCATACGTGAATATTTGAAATGTCTCATATATGTTTCATTTGAAACATACCTGAGTATAAAAAATTGAGATGTGGTAGAAACTAGGGTACCGAGAGCCCCAACTGCTCTGAGGGGCTCTTTTCCCAGTGCGCAGGCCCTGCAGGGCCCCATGTACTCCGGGGGCTTGTTCTCCAGGGCCCCCAAAATTCTCTTAGTGTAGACTCGAAGGAGATCGGTGATGCTGAAAAATCGTTTTGCTTCAAGTGGGATTCGAACATCGGTCGCTTGTTTAGGAATTCAGAAAACAGCTACGCAAACTACCTGAGCTACCGACTCGCTGGCAAATAAGCCATTTAGATGTGCATATTACCCATCTACTTATGATGAATAAATCTCTTTTTGGAAACGGAAATTTTTCGTTCCAATTAAACACTAAATTGTTAATTTTGGATAAATATGTAAAACACTCACATTGAAACGTGTATTTTTAGTTTCTTACGATATGTTTCAAGTGATTAGGTTTCTAGTAGGTACGACGCTACTAAATACAAGTAACATTAACTTTGAAAGATGACTTCAAACGAAACATCACATTTTAATGAAGTTTCTAAAATGTTATACGTTATCATTAAAGCTGGGATAGTTAGACAAAATGAAAGTTTAAAAAAGGCAGGCAAAAGGCATAAAAAATAATTTAAAAAAAGCATCTAAAAAGACAAAAAAGGAGAAAAATGGCACGGAAAAGCGAAAACTGTCGAGATAAAATCAACACATACATATTCAATTTAAGTATAGACAAACAAATATTTATTTGAAAAAGTAATTACCTAGAGTTGATAGATGTTATCTGCTGGTATTCTTTTTCAATAAAGTTTTCTGGCTAATTAAAATACGCTTAACTCGGCATAATGACAAAGGGATGCAATTTCAACAAAGACTGTATGTAGGTGCAGCTTGCAGGTAGAAATAATACAATGGGAAATATTTCAAAGTAAGGAAAATGACTCATCCGTGTTATTATTGTAAGAGGCTTAAATATTATAGACAAAGTTTGTATTCAGTTTTATACCAAATTCCTTTCCTTTCAAACAATTTGCTTTCTTAGAAATTGCCCAGAAAAATATACCTATATAAAATCTAAAAATTAAAAAATACTTACTTACATTTCAAAAAACTAAAAAAAATTTACAGAAAAGGTACCTACTAAATACTTACGCGAAATATCAAAAAAAAAGGTAAAAAAACGCAATAAAACTAACAGAAACCAAAAAGGCAGAATAAAGTTTTGCATTTTTGGAAAGTGCGTACTCTAAAACGGATTTAAATAGGGTCTGCCTTATGTTTGTCCATTTATAAAAAAGGCATCCTAGCTTTAGTTATCACATTCCAAAAAATATATCACAGAGATATATTTTTGATAATATCTAAAACGTTCACACCGAACGTGTATGATGTGTTTCTTACGATATGTTTCAACTGATAAGGTTTCTGGTACAACACTACTAAAACACAACTCCGTAACGTTAACTTTGAGATATGACTATTTTTGTTTCAAACGAAACATCACATTTGTAATGTTTCTAAATGTTATACGTTATCACATTCCAAAAAATACATCACAGAGATGTATTTTGGATACATATCTAAAACGTTCACACCGAAACGTGTATGATGTGTTTCTTACGATATGTTTCAACTGATAAGGTTTCTGGTACAACACTACTAAACACAACTCCGTAACGTTAACTTTGAGATATGACTATTTTGTTTCAAACGAAACATCACATTTGTAACGTTTCTAAAATGTTATACGTTATCACATTCCAAAAAATACATCACAAAGATGTATTTTTGGATACATATCTAAAACGTTCGTGTTGTAATGTGTATGTTTTGTATTTTATGTAACATATCAATTGAAACGTTTATTAGACATTACCATTTATTCGCTTTCGACAGGAATGTACCAGTAATGTGTCTTAGATGTTTCTTAGGAATGTTTCATTTGTAACCCTTATGCAACATTTAGAAACGTTTCATGGATGTACTGTGTTCAGTGGGAGGGAAGTAATGTAATCGAAAAAAAAATCGAACTCGAGATTTTGATGAATCTCGACGTTTTGTCCACAACCACCATCCTTGAAAAATGTTTGTCTGTGGGGTGGGTGCGTGCGTACTTACGTTATAACTGTGCAGCCTAAACTACTAGACAGATTATGATGAAATTTCAAACTAAGGCCTATAAAAAAACTTCATTGGCAAAACAAGTTTCTCATCAAAATCGGCCCAAAGGGCCCCAAACTGGAGGCGTCATTTTGGGAGCAAACATTCAAATTTTAACCCAAACTAATTTCCCTTGGTGAAAAGTTAGTAACTAGACATGGTAACAAGTATAACGCCGTTTTCCGTTTGTTTTAATATTCAAAATGGCGGCCAATATGGCAATTATCCAAGTTTTTACTTTCCATGGGGTAGCTCAAGACCCGTTAACTTTAATTAAAATTTGAAAATTGGAAATTATAGCCAAAGGATGGTTAGAACTTTCACTTTAATTTGGTAAAGAACAAAGATTAACGTTGCCGATTTATTGGTGCTCAAAATTGGTCAAAAATTAAAAATCGATTTTCTCAATATCTGCTCCGAGCATTTGAAGTTGAAAATTTAAAAAAATTCATAACTTTTTTGCTAACAAAAATGAAGAAGTGAAATTGTACAGTGAAGTAGGGGACATACGACTCTTTTAATCGAGTATAATAAGTATACAAATTTACTTCCGCCCTATTAAACATATCTATGACATACCCTGTATCTTATTTCAGGGGAAATCGTTTTCGGATTCCAACTATACTACAACACACTATATATTAATTTCGTTATTTGTTTGAGTTATTACGCAAAAATTATTTCATTTTGAGTTATTATGCAAAAAACTATTTTATTACGTTATTCTAGTACCTAAACACGGGAAAATTGTGTGCCAGTATACTGGTCATTTAATTTTAAATACATGATACATGATCCCGGTACACAGTCGCTTACGTATTGAGCAACGATTGATTCTCATTGGCCGACCAATGACAACTCGTCGACACCAGCCAGAATCCTTTATAAGCGAACGCTGTTACCCACAGAAATCAATTAGAAGTCAGAGCCGCCAACGAAACACCGACCAGTCCATCTACATCGACCCGTCAGCCTGCATTCCAGAACCGGTCTACCCTCCGGCAACCGACCTCCATTATTAACCGCATTCCGCGTTGTTAAAACTTATACATATTTGTAAATAGAAATGTTAGTTGTTTTCACAACTCCAAAACCTTTATTGTTTATTTGGCACGATCACCAAATAGCTGGTGATCCGATTCAACCGCCAAACTACTATTTAAATTTTTTCATAGATTGTACATCAAATTTTAAGGAGGTCTTGTGTACCTTTGTTCTCCATATACTTCTAGAGTACGGTAAAAAAATCACCTGGTATATTTGCCGAATTTCCAACGGTTTTCGAGATATAGGTTATCGTTAGAAATAGATAGTTATGTTAGAAATTCTATAACTTTTGATTGGTTGAAGATAAAGTACCAAACCTTAATTATTAGGTACTTACATCAAATTAAAGGAAATTTATTGCTCTCCAAATTTTGTCGGACAAATGATCGTGATTTTGACGATTTCGTTTTTGACAAATTGTTGCTTTGTGGTTGATGTTAAATAAAAAGTAAATGAACCTTCTACAGGTACTTTTTAACGTTCTTCAACATGGCATGCAGCAAATTGGAATCCGACGTTTCGTTTTCGAATAACTATCATCAACTTGGTTTTTTTTTAAATACAGTCCTGATTTGTTTATACATCATATTAGAAGAGCTTTTTTCGGAAGAGTCACAGTCGAAACGTTTGTACCTACTTATATGGCACCGGTGAATTCGGATGTGGTCTCGCACTCAAGTATCCAATGAACAATGACCGAAGTTTTTGTTCTTCGGTTCGAACCGAAACATTACCTTCAGGGAAGGACAAGCTCAGTAGCAGAATCTAAGTTCTGGGAAAGAATGACCTCTTTGACTTGCGGAAAAGCATTACGTTAACGACAACGTCCCTAAAGATAGTCCCCAATTTTGAAACGGACTCTAGCATTTCTATGCCTTGAGGGGGAATATTTAGAACGGTTCATCAGCTTTTCTCGGCATCGAAGGAAAATTGAGGTCCGGCAGGTGCCGTTCCCGTCATGGTGCCAGGGGGGAGCTTAACCCGATGGATTTGTCTCCATAGAGACAGAGAGGGATGGCGGGGAGGTTGCAAGGGACATGGTATATTAGTGATACACCTCTTGGGTGATATCTTCTTTAGCCGTTCACAGGCGCTTCTTGCCCAAAGAACTTATAGACGGCGAGTCGTTGCTCGTCCTTCAGCTGGTGGAGGAAGGGGCTATATAGCTTCCATGGAGAAATCACTTAGGCGTTTAACACAGTAACTAAAATAATAATCAAATCTCTTCCAATATCATAAGAACTATATGAAAAGCAAAAGATTTAGTCACGTTTGAAGAGACACTTGGGTGGATCCGTGACGAAGAGGAACCTACCCCTCCCCCCTCTCACAGTTCGGCGCTGAGTAGGGAGTGCCTCAGTAGTCTAAGGGCTAATTATAGTGATGTTTTGATTGATCCTTTGGGATAAAAGTGAAGATTCAGTAACTTGGCTAAACGGGAGTTTAGTTGTGAAACCCTTGTTACGAGGCGATTTAGACCGTTTTATTACACTTATTAAAGGGAAGAAGGTCCTTGGCTGGTCTTTAGAAACGAAATGAATTTATGCAAAATAAGAGAAGAAATCTAGGGAAGTTAATCAGAAATATTAAAAATTCTATAGATTAGACTTATCTTAATGATTAGTGTTTAAAAACCGCATTTCTAAAGGAAACATTAATGTTGTCCCTTAGTTGGCGAAAAAAAAACTAAAAAAAGTGGCATGTTGAAAGGGCGTTCTCTTCAATATTTTACCGTCGGGTTAGGTAATCATCCATCCATCTTTGACATTCATACTTAGGCGAATTTGTAGGGCTGCTACATATGATGACCAATGGATTAAATTCGGGTTGGACATCGCCATTCCTGCCAGAACTGGAGAATGACCCAAATATGGAATTAACGAAAGATGGAGGTTCGTGGATAGCTTGCAGCGTTTCCCATTGGCGGAGCGATTGGTGCAATTATTGCCGTAGTATGATGGACGTAATCGGTCGAAAGAAACCCATGGTACTGTCCGAAATATGTCGATATTAGGGTGTTGATTATTGCGACTGTAAGATCACGATACGTTCTGTTTTTTGGGCAGACTAATAGCCGGAGTCGGTAATGGAATAATCTGACTGGTACTGCCAGTATATTTAATGGAAGTGTGCGATACAAAAATTGGACGACCTACCGTTTTTCTCGCGAATACCTCTCTTTTCATGGGCGCCTTGGTAATAAATATCGCGGGTATTGCTTAAGTTTAACGTTTCTTCTCTATTGTGCACTCTTCTTCCATTGGTGTGTCTACAATGTGTTGGTGGCTACCCGAATCACCAAAGTACTACCTAATAAAGGAGAACGCGAACAAGGCGAAGAAAGTGATGCGCCAAATTACGGACAAGGAAATGTTGACGAAGAAATTGAGCAGATTGTCCACAGACATTTTCCTCTTTCCCGCTTGTTCACCGACAAGTGCCATCGGAGTTCGATTTTAACTTGCATCGGAATCATTGTGGTACAACAGTGCAGCGGAATTGGTGCCGATTATGTTTTCAGCCAAAGGATTTTGGCGAGGCAGTCGGAGACATTCTCAATTGCGTCAGTTGTCATATTTTACACGACGCTGATGATATATCGATTGTACCCTTAATTACAGTTGGCGGAGATAAGCGTCCATTACTGAAGCATCAGTATTGGTGTGGGATTGAGCTTACTGATGGAGGGCATTAATCTATACGTCGAACAAAAACATTTGAGTGCAGCAGGTGGATATCCATGGATTACAATGGTCATAATTCTATTTTATATAATATCCTACTGTTTGGTTTATTGGCTGTACCATCTCAATGATCGAAAGTCTTTTTCCCAGAGAAGCTGTGACAATGGCTGTTTGCGTTTGCGTCGCATTTTCCAATACAGCCTCATCGATTTTAGTCAAGTTTTTCAGTTTTCTTATGATAACCATAGTCTGTACGTTTCATTTTTATTTGCGCTAATTGCTCTTTCTTGAGCTTGGTATTCGTCACGTGCTTCATTTCCACAATAGAAATACAACTGCACAACCTGATATGGAACTTAGCGAAAATGTTTGCTGCGCCTAGTTGAAGTACTAAAAATTCTTCTCGCGATCTGTGTTTTTAGCTGGATTTCATCCATCCTGATTTTTATTTATTTTAACTTTCTAACTTAGGGGGTGTTCAACGCGTGATATTCATATTATCGTAAAGATTATGTTATGTAAAAGTGTCCATGAAGCAGTTCAAGAGGGTCTCCAGTGCTTCAGCTACTTCATGGCTAAAAAAGTTTCTTTGAATGCAGAATGTGCCAAAGATTTTATGGACAGTCCCATATGCTCGCATAGTTGAAAACATTCGTGATTATAAATCGAATTGTGGATAATTACATAAGCATTTTTCAAAAATATTTGTCCCATTTTTTGTCCCGAAATATGGAATCAAATCAAAACACGTGAAATTTTTGAGGATACTACACTTCATAATACGATGGTATCAGAGTACGTACACGTAATTTAAGAACTAGAATTTTTATATTTATTATTAATAAAATTCTGTATTGTACTTATTTGTATTTATTATATATAATTATATGTTATAATATTATTATTATATATATATATTATATATATATTTTATATTATATATATATTATATATATATATATTATATATATTATATTATATATATATATATTATATATTTATATATAATATATATTATTATATATATATATATTATATATTATATATTATATATTATATTTATTGTATTTGTATTATGGACCGAGATCTAGGAATTGCGGAATTTTTCAAGCATCTACCCATCCATGTTTCGGTATGTTAGAAAACGACTACCTTGATCGGGTTCGAACCTGCATCACCTTGGCTTGGCGAAAGGTGATACCCTTACCTTTACATCACCAAGGTAGGTAAAATGTTGTAAGGGCGATTTGTGGTTATTGTGGGTTCATAATCACACTAAACCTTTTATTAAATCGTACGCCTTTCGACAGCAAACCTGTCATCATCAGGGAACAACTAAATGCAAAACAGAAGTGAACTAGTGACATAAACTAATTACAATGAAGGATTGCAAGATTAGTCTAACTAAAGAACCTGAATCACCATTATTTATTAGAAAGTGTTTGTTTTTGTGAAGCTTTTATAACTGTCAAGTTCATTCTTATTATTTATTTGCTTAACTAAGGAAGTATTTTCTACTTTGTAATTGTTTTCGAGCTTGTACGAAATGCGATTGTATTTGAGGTGAGCCAAGTGGTAGATTGATTACGGCTGTTGTGTAACAGATCCTAATATTCACCCCAAGGTTCACGGGCTCACGGGCGAAGCATGTCTTTGACGTGGTGGTTGTATTTTTGTATTTGTATTTTTGATCCTTTTTGTATTTTGACTTAGGGCACCAGTCAGAGGCGTATTTATGCTTCTGCCGCCTAGGGGCACAAGAAAAGTGCCGCCCATCACATCCCTCACCACAGGAATAGAACTTATTTATGGAAGTCTGAAGTCCAGAAAACATTTTTATTAAAAATAAATAGACTTTATTTCATTTTCGGAGTACATATTGCAATTTAATAAAACATACTCCTACATCTCTACGACGAGAAGCGGCAAATGGTCATGCAAATTCTCTGTGGCTAAATAGGATTATCCATCTGATTAGGACCATATTTAAATGAGCCCGACTGAATAAACTGAAAGTGCATCGTAAACAATGTTTGGGATTTTTATCACGTAAAATAATAGCTCGTATTGAAGTATTTTTACTTCAATTTTATTTTCAATTGTTTTCCAATTTTTTCCAAAAAGATTCCTTCAATTAATTTTGGTACCCCGTAATTTTGCCGCTCCCTAATTTTTGCCGCCCTGGGCATCAGCCCTTAAAGCCCCCCCCCCCTAAATCCTCCACTGGCACCAGTATTTGACTGAGCTAATTATCCTGCCCACGGTAGTTATAGTTTTTAGGAACATAAGAGTATTTGTACTTTGGCTGCATGCGCCATTGTAGATACCGTTGGCTAGATACACAATATGTATCTTACACATTTTAAATATAAAATTTCATGATGCGCATTAAAATTATTCGTGTAATCAATTACCACCTTATGAATATACCAAATTCTACTAAAACATCCCCTTGCAACGCCCAACATACACCTAACAAATAATAAAACCATTCCCTAAGCCAAGCCTTGACCCTTGACAGTTACATACGTTGCTAAGTAAACTTTCATTGCGTATTGTTATTTAACTTTACAAATAGGTATAAATAAAACAGAAAAAAGTGTAAATGCTAATTTAAACTTACCCTATCGATTTAACAATAAAAATTCCAAAAAATACTTACCTACGAAGATGGCGAGGATGCACATCACTTTACCTTACAACGTTCTATTTCGTTCTGTCCCCGGAACTTACTACTGGTCTCCCCGCTAGCATAATTATGTACCATTATAAAACCGTCGCTTCAATACAATTTAAAAATCGGACAACTTTATAGCGCGAAACATTTAAATTCGAAGCTGCCAGGTGCGTTACATCACAAAAGTGAAAGGTACATCTTCTGACAGGTCTACTAGAATCAGAAGACACTTTCACAGAGTGAAAATAGAAGAAATTGAAGCAGATCGAATGTGCGGGGATTCTAATGAAGAGGAAGAAGCACAACTCCATACATTACGTGCTGTTGCAAGGCATTCATCTCAAGATACGAGTTCTTTGGACGAAGGACATTACATCCAGGTAGTTATTGTGACGGAGCGAATTTGAACGTCCTCTGAGAAAAATAACAAATACTTGAGGAGGGGGGCACTACGGGTTGGGGAACCACCGAGACACAATTCCCATACCTACCACAGCAAAAACAATGTTTACAAAAAGCCTCCCTCAGGAAAATCCTAAACTTTTTAAGGGTACCGATATCATGAGAAAATGAAAATGACATTGAACAACACACCCCATAGTTGCAATATAGGGATCTACAGATAAATAACAAATATAAGCCGTGTTAATTCATCCCTTGATGAGTAGCGGCATCGCGGGACAGGGAATAGTCGGGAGTACAAATCACCACATTGTTTTTCTCCCTGTAAGGTGACAATCGTTATAAAATATTAAACATGAAGTGAGTCTTAAATGAGCCTTAACTGGATGGTAGGGGGTTTGGACCGTCCTCCTACCCAACAAAGGAAAAGACAGCTCTCTCCATTATAGATTTAATAGGTAACAGTATAACAGCTTAAGCCAAAGGTTCTTTGGGGAAAGAAGAAAGCCTCTCGCAGGAAGGGGGCAAACATCACGAGGAAGTGAAATTAAGTCTGCTGGAAGAAATAGACCTCATGGTCGCAGTACAGAGAGAACTATTGGGGGAAATAACAAAAATAATAATGTCACGAAGTCACTTCACGTAAACGTTCAGGTCTTCTTGGAAATCATCGTAATAGTGCTCGTCCTTATACCAATGCAACTAGACATCCTTTGGTCATTGACGGTTTTCAGTTCTTTGGACTGCACAAGTGAGGAGAGGTTAGGTTAGAGATCATGATCAATGAACTCTACTATAGAGTTCAATGATCGTGATACTGTACAAATCAGCTGTCACCACTAGTTTCTGGTACAGTCGAGGAAATCCTACGCCACAGGCTTCCAGATGAACGTGAATGGTTTCACGTCCATATCGTACTTGCTGACGGTTCATCGTATATTTATGGAGGAAAAAAATCAATTAATACGAGATATCAGGGGCTTTCGTTAATCACACTTATTTGAGTGGTAAGTTGTTTTACTAATAGGTATTTTGAGGTTTGGTGCTTTCTCTGTTATTTTGACCATTAGGCTTGCTTAAGATTTTCTTTTTGATTGTGTGCTAAAAAATAGTGCCATTACAGCCATATGAAGAATAGATACTTATAGACACCATGTAACACAAGTTTTAATGTAAATAGTAGCAAAGGTTAGAGATTACAAATACAAACACACTGATAAATTCCATAATTTGCATTGGTGATATTAATATCATAAATGAAAAATTCGATTTTGTTGTTAATTTTTTTGTGGTTGTGGTGTTGTGTTAATTGCCTATGAAAGGTGAGCAAAATGTTCGCTATTAACATAACAATATTCATTTGTTAAAGGACGCAATCGAAAATGGAATACGTTAAAGTGCTACTACTGACATCGTTATTCGTGCAACAGGTGAGAGTTACTTGGACAGAGAGTCCTTGCAGATTTACTAAAGGAAGATGCATTACTATAACGTGTACAGAGCTCAGCAACATCAATACGACGCAAATGGACGATTTAGATAAAAACTCTACATTCATCTGCACCCATTTACGCATATCAAACTCCAACATTTCGAATTTGCAAAGTGACTCATTTCATTTCAGAAATCCACAATATTATTATTCAATTAAATTGACTGGCAGCAACGTTAAAAACATCGACAAAAACAGTTTCTCTACACTGAAAAATCTGACGAAGTTATCTTTAGATTACAACAAGTTGGAAAGGATCACCTTTGATGAGAATTCGCTTGGAAATTTAGTAGAACTGGGTTTGGTCGGTAACCAACTAGTGTCACTGTCATCCGAAAGTTTTCCCAAAGTCGGCACGTTGCAAGTCTTAAAACTGGACCACAACAAACTAAGCAATTTTTCGGTCTGTAACTTTGAAAATTTGGAAGACTTAACTTTGAACAACAACGAAATTAGTGATATTAGTTCGAGCTTTCGCTGCAAAATGCGTCTGAGATCTCTAAATTTGGGCTTCAACCAAATTGGTGATCTCAATATTAACGTTTTTTCAAATTTAATACACTTGGAAACAATTTACTTGAATAACAACTTGATCAGAACCTTAAATGTCAGCGTTTTCGATCAGTGCACGCACTTGAAATACTTATATCTCCAGTACAACAAGCTCGAAATCATCACACCATATAGTTTCGATGGACTAAACTACCTCAGAATTCTAACGTTGGACAACAACAACATAACAGAAATACAACCGTACGCCTTTGAAGATTTGATTAGGTTGACGCGTTTAGGTTTACAAGACAACCGTCTCAACCATTTAGGCCCGAACACCTTCACCGGTTTGGAAAGTTTACAGAAACTCGATCTGGATAATCTCAACATAATCTCAATTAGCGAAAACGCCTTCAAGGGTATGGAAAGCTTAAAATTATTACAACTACGGAATAACGCAATAAGTATGATCGAAAGTGAAGCATTTGCCGGACTTCAACATCTACAAACATTAAATCTGGATGGAAATTTGGATTTGAGCATTCTCAATTTTTCCAACTTGACAAAACTGGAAGAGTTGATCTTACCAAGAAATATTAAAGGTGACATTGTATTACGACAATCTTCGTTC
>JAVRBK010000170.1:0-24945 GCA_036250285.1 Pyrocoelia pectoralis | reverse complement strand
GCAAATTGCATTGCACAATCGCCGGTTCGGTGAAGTGTCTTGACAATCAGAAAAGAAACAAGTATAAGCTTAATTGCCTAATTCAATGAAGTGACAGATGACAACAATTTTGTCTTTTTTGGCAGAAATATAATAGAAAAAGTGACAAATTCCATTACTTTTTGTGACGTATTAAAATTAATATGCCGATAGCAGGGGAATTTACTTTTCGTAGGCGAACTTAGATGAAATGCCTCGTTAAATCGCCAAAGACGTAATTGTCAGAACGGAGAGAAAACCTTAATTCAACGTAACTGCAGAACAGAGATATGATGTATGTAACGTTGATGTGTATTATAACACAATTAAGTGAATCGTTCAAGCGTCAAATGAATATGGGTAACTCATACAGATATTAATTGTTGTAGAATACAAAGGTAAGGTGGCGCCATAAGGCAAATATTATAAAGCATTGTTCGCGTACATAATTAATTAAAATAATTACAGAGGTAAAGCCCCTTAGGTAAATAACAAATAGGATACGCTACATGACACCTATGTGAACGTAATACTAATGAAGCCTTCGGGATTTTCGACGAACAATTAGAAACGTTAACTTTCGTTAACGTTATTTGACACATTACCTAATTCGTTTCCTGAACGTTATTGCCCCCCAATAGCAATACCTTTCGTTCGATAGTACGCGCCGATGCGACGCCTCGATTTATTTTAAGTAAACCGCAAATAAAATTGTTATCCTTATAAAAGCGCCTGTAAATTCTGGAAGGTGGTTCAACAATGTACAACAAAGGGAAGCCTCCATGTTTTAAAACATGCGTGCCACGATTTTATGTTCCTTTAGACATTTATATGTCCTTATAGTAACAGGCTTTTATCCTGATTTATATAGGTAGGTACCTGTTTTATTTTAATTTACTCTTTCCTTCTTTTTTATTACACGAAAATGGAGAGAAAAATTAAAATGATTCTTTATAAAGAGTAATGCCACGCTCGTTTCGCTCTGCAATTTTAAGCTCCATGATCTTTCATTTGAAATAACTCAATGTTAACCTCAATCGTTGATAAAGTTTAATAAATGACCAATAGATGGCGAGCATTTGTCCATAAATTCGAAATTTTAGTTACGAGCCGACAAGCTTTTCATTCATTCTTGTCTATTGAGGAGAAGTTATGATTCCAATTTATCAGGATTGCTCTCCCTTTTTTGTCTTTAATTTCATTAAATTCGAGCTTTGATTAACTCATCAGTTGCCGATAATCTTCTTAAATTAATCGGTATAATCGTAGTCAATGAACCTCGTCCCGAGAAATAGATTTGCAAACAATTCCCTTTTTCTTTATTTAGAGTTGAAACTCGTGTCAGTCTTACGGCTCAGTTGTTTTCCTTGTGATTGAATTTAAAATTGAAAATTGATCAAACGTTTCACCTATCGGATATATAGTTTTTTTTATATTGAAAATGAAAAAAATCGTTTAATAGTAGAACCACTTTTAATACTCAATACAAAGTGAACGGATAGGTAAGCAGTTCTCTTGAAAGGTCGATTCACTCGAATCGTGTATAACATTTAAAACGTACCCCTAAACTAATTAAGAGCGTAGAATTTGAAGATTTGTACTTTTACAAGATTGACTGAACCTTGAATAACGTCAAGATTTGACTTCTTCCGTAGCTAAACAGTTGAAACGACAGCAGTCGCAATGAAGCGTGAAACGATCAGAACCACACTAGGTATTTAAATTTTCCAAAAGGAAATGCTGAAAACTGATTTTGCAGTTTATAGTAGAATAACGGCTACAAAAATGGAAACGTTTGATTCCTGTGTCACTCATGGCAGGAAACGGAGACAACTGCTCAGGCGTTCCAGGCGTTAAGTTGGATAACAGCAAAACGAAAGGAATGGTATTAAGGGAATTAACTGTTCTAGAATTTACCCTGTAGAGTGTAGAAAACAAAAAACGAAAATATAAATTTAGCCTTTATTGCCCCAAAGAACGACTCGGTTTTCAGATTAGAGGCTTTGGAGGGCGATGAATCAAATGAGAATACATAAACTACTACCGGATGAATAAAACTGGTATTGTATGTATTATAGAAATAAGAGAATCATCATTCCAACAAAAGGACCTCTTCAAGGCTGCCACGTTATCAACATTATTCATAATTTATTTAGAAATACCTTGATTCTTGAGACATGTGAAGGTGAGAGAAAGAAACACCCATCTCCATACGCTGAATTTTGAAATAGCGATTGTCAGACGCCAACGGTATAGGTTTTATGTCACAAAGCTTAAGGATACCTTCGAGAATACCTCTATCTTTAACAAACTCCAGGATTTTAGTAGGGCGAATCTTCGTTACCTCCTTTTCTGTAATCTTTTCATTTCCAAGTAGGTGTTCCCTTGGCTTTGTGGCAAATTACGTAGTATGACGTACTCTCTTCCTCACCACAACCCCTGCATAACCGGCTGTTGGCTAGTCTCATGTTTGTGCTTGTGTTTGTTCAAACGACAGTAGTTTGTGACCATCTAATTCGTATTTTATGTTCTTCCTTTGTGAGTATTGCTCGAATCACCTTTTTGGCTTTGTTATATAGATGTAATCCCACAGACCTGTTCGGGTTCTATGAATGGTTTTTCGCTTGCAACTCTCACAACCTCGTCAGCAACCTGATGAAGAAATTGTAACGAGAGAAGAGATAAATGAAATACCTAAAATGTATCATAACAACGAATTCAACAATAGAGCAGACAATAAAACAAGACTAGGATAAAGCGTGACCAACAATAAAACAACTGAACACTACCTTTTTGGCAGACATTAATACGTAGTGTAATAAAGTACGAGGTCGAAAATTAAGTCACAAAAAAGCAAAATAGAAATAAAATAATAGCCACCGAAGTGAAATACCTAAGAAAAAGCTGTAGGGTGAGTACAATGGAAGAAGAAACGATAAGCGAATGGTGAAATTGGAAAAAGATATACAAGCGTATAAAAAGTAGACTGAAATGGTAGGTATGACTATGTAAGAAGAGCCGACGACAGCAGATGTATAGGAAAGGAAAGAAGAAGTAGAGCCCTTTGGAAAGAAACGAAAGACGAAGACCTTAACCGATTTATTGAAATCCTGAGTTATATACCGATGAGCACACTTGATTTCAGGAGAATAAAGCTACAGTACATACAGACTATATTAAATCCCGCTTGATGTCCCATTCCCTGGGAATGCATCATTTTGAAAACTTTAACGATGAATGTAAATGAATTCATCTCTATGAGGGGCATTTAAAAAATTCTCTCATCAACAACTGTAAATTTCACCCCCAAGTGTAACCTATTTAAGTTCACCCCCCCTTTGAAAAAAATTGAAGAGAAAATGGCAACAACGAGAAGGAAAGAGCCCACTAACTAGAAGGTGATAGGAATGCGCCACAAAACCTCTTACTTAGAGAAAAAAACCCGAACTTAAAACGGGAAAAGGCAGTAACCTTCCCCTCGATTAATAAGGATTACCGGGAAGCAGCACGATCCATCCAAGACCAACAAGTGGGAACATCCGCTTTGAAAAATCATTTAAAGTACATATATCAATCATACTCCCCACACCTAGTCGTTCAAACAGAGTAAATACACAAAGGATGACAGAAAAATCACACTATCTGTTAGTAATGACTACAGCTAGGCCGTGGTCGTGGCAAAAACAAAAACTTAATCCTGATAGGCTCAGCGCCAAGTTGCCGGTTCCAAATCGAAATCCAAGGGGCGCCCTTGTATTTCGAGTAAAGCAAATCATAATCGATATTACCTAAACTCCGTTCGTTTTGTAAGATATTTTTAAGGTTGTTGGTGTTCTAGTCTTAGTGCTAAACGATCAGAATTATGTATTACTACCTTGCTGTCTTCGATTTTTTGATACCACGCAGAAGATATGCTCTGTAGATAAGAGTTCTAAGACTCTTTGTCAAGATGTTTACAAAATTATAGTAATTGATGTGTTAGTTGTCAATAAAATGTAATAGTTATCATGACCACAGGGGGGTGACGATTTCTACTTCGACCCGCGACACGGACAAAAGTGAGCAGGAAAAATACCTGAAAAAATGTCCAATGAGAAAATGGTTGTGAGAACAATATATAAATCAAAAGTGATCAAAGCGGACATCACAAACAAACTTTGGGAGTGGTATTGATGAAAAAAGTAGTAGTGGTAACCCTGAGAAGCTCGTGGAAAGGTTGACGGAATTCTTCCGTGCGCAAACATCTGCCATTTAATAATCATGGATCAGTAACATGCATTTGCTGTTAAGAAATTTTTCAAAAATAATGGCGGTCTGCTTCTTAAATAGAATTTGGACATCATGAGTATGTTCCGTTATACTACGACACATCATCAAGGCACATGTTGAGCATTTTGGCGTCTTAATAAAGAAACCATGACGAGACCAACAAACTTATTGAACCACATACAAAAAACACAGAAGATAGGAAGATGCCTACAACGTTCTGCAAGGAAATACACACCAGTACTAAATCTAAACCAAACAACCGCTCGCGAATGCTTTACAGTGAATTAATAAAGTGTAACCCATACAAAATTCAAGGTGTATTAGAACTGAAACCAAGAGATTACATGATGGTGACTCAGTTTTCTCATATTATCATGTTTTAGATATGGAGTACCTCAAAATCCTCGTTAATTGCACGAACATTACAAAGTCAACAGGTTATAGTTTGACGAAAAAAGGATCACTTCGCGTATTGTTATCAATGCACAAACCTTGCCATTTTTTGACGTTTGTAGAAAAAAGTATTTATGTTCTATTTTAGCGCATGAACTACACGAATTACAAATATAAATAGGTATATCTAGACTTAAACAAATCTAAAGACGTCATATTAACCTTTCCGACCCCTTCTGCATATCTCGATCTTATTTATTGTCGAATATAGTACAATCTAATAGTTATTGAGTATTCGTTTTGAGAACAAATACTCAAAATATGGCTTATAAAGATACGTTATGACATAGATAAGGAAAGCAATCGAAAACCTATTGTGCATCTAACTTTTTTATTCACGAAATGATAGCAAAATCAAGGAACGATTTGAGTCACGCTGCCCTCTACCTTGCACAGTGTGGCACGTCTCAATTCTCGTGTTAAACGAAACTAACTCACAAAGGTGTAACTATTACCAATCCTAAGTGTGATCGATCGCAAATGTCAGGATGCGGAACGCAAACCCGTCAAATTCCTTCGACATTACTGAACGCGTATGAATTGTATAAGCATTCCGCGTTCGTGTAATCCAGAATAGATCTAATGATGAACAATAACTAAACATTTATGTGCAAATTGTTTTAACGGCACTGAGAATGTCATCGTCTCTATCCTATTATAACAGTGTACCAATCTACATAGACTCGTTTGCGTTTAATTAGTTTAGAATTAACTCGCGCAACGTCATCCGTGCAAAAATGGAAAGTGACGTACACACAGTTTAATAAACAAAAAAAAATGCGGCGTTCAATTTATGTCCTATATTAAACGAATAACTTCTTATTTTTAATAATAAAACTTTTTATTATTATATAGAAATGAAATTTCTGTTTCTGGTCGAAAACGGCACGACGACGTTGGCGGCAGCGGCTACCCTCTGCTCTCCTTTTGGAAAGACCATTAATAAAGTAAATAAAACGAAGAGGCAGCAAAAGTCGTTCTGGGAAATAAATTTTACTGCAGGATATTAAACTGCACGACGTTACTGTACACAATCCATCTACAATCAAGGATAACTTTATATATTTCCCGTTTTCACGCTTGGGCATAAATAGGTCAAAATAACTTTTGATTGCTCTCGATTCGGATTTTTTTTCTGTTAAATACACACGCTTCCGCGTCGTATCATTAACAACAAAGAGGATTACGGAGATAATAACCTTAAACAGTAGTGAATTTCACACTATGGGGTTGGTATTAGTTTAGTTTGCAGCGGAGTGTAATTAAGTTGAGCTTGTAGCTTTAAAATGGGAATCTTCAAATCTTTACTAAGTCGCTTACCTGTTTAATAATTTTTTAAATACCCGTTAGACTAATACCATTTAATACACTTTAGAGAACATTCGATTTCAATGAGTTCCTAAAGTGTCTAAGTTATCTGTTTTGCGGTAGGCATTATTAAAAGACACCTTAGCACCTAGACAATTACAAACTTTGAGACAATTGGAGACAAAAGGAATTATATTACAATCGATCGATCCAAGTTTTGCACAAAAGGAAAGGTGATGAATGAAAACCCTATTCGATTTTAGCAAAGATTTCTACATCATATGGCAAAACTGTATCTATTTTCCGTGCATTATTATGAAATAAAGTTGAAAGTTGGGAATGGATTTCACCGTTAACGATTTTCAACTTCGAATTTTTTAGAATAATTGTTGTAATGAATGTAATGTATGTAATATTTATTAATTATTACCATTAAAAGTTACATGGACCGTCACAAATATTATTGTATTAATACATTAGAGAAAGTTCCTTAATGCTGCCTGGGAGTTTGTTGTACAGTTTTGGTGCCCAATACATGGGTGATTATTGCGTTATATTCATTCGGTGAAAAGAAAGCTTATTTTTCTGCCTAGTGTCGTGTACATGAGTATCGCCACAGACATTGTCTGTGGTATCGCTGTTGGAGTTGAACAAGAGGTTTTGAACATAAACAGTCACAAAGAGGTTTTATTCGGCAATGTAGATAATATGAGAATTGCTATGTTTGAAACAGCGTGATACGCTAAACTTAACTTCTGTTCCACTACATTTCAATACTTCTCCACCATCCCAATTTTCCTTTTGGATATTCGAATTTTTTACAGCTACTCAATGGACAAAAATTTGGTTCCTTGTAAAGAAGTATACTATTTGAATTGCCTATTGCAATCTCGCTGGCGAATTTAATTTTTTGATGGTCATCTTTAAGATAAAGGTTGTAAAACTTATATCAATTAAATGCTTTGGTAATTTTGGAAGAAAACTTCTGGCTTTATTGGTAATAATATGTTAGCGAGTTGATTTTCATAATTATTTGGTGAAGGTTTCGATAAAACTAATTGAAGCGTATTGACAGCTACTGAGTCACCTTAAGGTAGGCTCATAGTTCACCTAAGTATTCTAAGTTTTGTAACGCCCTTGCGTTAATTTCCTAATTTATATTTGAAATACTCTTAATTTCCTTTACAGTAATGACTAATATTCTTAAAATTTGCTACATTGTATTGCAGATAGCATCTGCTTTCATGACACATCATCTTAGCCCTATGTAACCTGAACCTTTGGAATTCTCTTTGTTCGCTACAAAGTATGACTAAATTCTTCTATGTTGCACGACAGATGTGTTCATTTCTTTGTCTCTTTGTACTAATTTGCTGACGTATAACTTGCTGATTCATTGCCTTTAGGGCCCAGAGCCCCTTTCCTCTATTCATTTTCTTCAGTTAACTACTCGCTTCTTTTCACTTCACATCGCTCCAATAGTAAAATCACTTCGCTTCATTTCTGTACGATAAGATTTGCATTTACTAAAACTCGAGTTATTTTCGGCTTTTGTGCTCATCTATCAAATTTAGTGAAAGTTCTTAACTTATGCTTTTAAGAAATCACTGAAATCGTATTTTACGTATATTTGTACAGTAAAAATTTGCTATATTTGCTATTGCTGTAACGTAACTTTACCTTATTATTTCGTTTGAACTTTCTAAAGTAATATAGTTTATTTTAAAGTGACCATTCGTACTGATTTTATCAGGACAGTACTGATTTTGAGCATAGCTTTCTGATTTTTCAAAAAAAAACTCAGTACGCAAATGTCCTGATTTTTTGGTTACTGTACTGAATGTACTGAATTTCGGTTGTTTCGAAGCATGACTAATTTTTCGTTAGGTAGTTATTATATTACTTTTACATTTACAATAAATTACAGATGATATTCCGTGAAATACCTACCCAAATGTTAATTAAACTAAACTTACGATATGCTAAAATAAAATTTTACGGCTATCATAGTTACGAGCAGTGACCAATTCACACGATATCGTTTCTAGAACGTTTTAGCACATATTTATTATAATGTACTTTAGAATAATAATTTGTTTTATAAAATAAAAATAATCCTTTAATTTCGCAACAATCTTTTTTATCACCCCAATAACAGCAAAAGCAATAGTTGCTTTACTTGTGTATGTTATTATTTTTAAACCCCTCCTCTTAGATTTTCTTAGATCTGGTATTTTTTTTTATTTTTTGGAGCTGAAATTAGGGAATCAGTGACAGAAATATAGTCATTTGAGAGCGTCAAAATGTTCTATTTTAACTCAAATTTTTTGAAATTTTCCGGGCGAGTGCCCACGGACCCCCCCTTCCCTCGGGGGTACGGAGTACCCCCCAGACCCTCCGGTCACGTTCAGAGTGTCCTGATTTTCATCTTATTAATTATGGTCACTTTAGTTTATTTGCTAATTTAATTTCTACTTGCTGAATATTAATTGTTATCGAATTACCTTTAAATTCTCTTGAATCGTAACTATTTAAATTTGAACCTAATCTATATTTGGTATCCGATTTTTGAATCACAGGATAGTACTCGTGTAATTATTCATTTCGGCTCGCTGCCAGCGACCCTTGTTTTTATTTTGTTTAAGGACTTGGAAAACTGTGCACAGGAGTTCCAACATCCGACTCAACTTTACAAAGAAAGGTAGGATTTTCCATTTAACCATCGATTACTGTCTATTGCATTTTTAAAGTCGCATCCCTATATCTCAATTTGATTATTAATCTAACGTCATTTTACTTACAATTTTTGATTGACTTAAAGGTAGTTTAGACCCACGTATTTTGTACTACAAATTTAATTGATCAAAGTCACATACTCATAATTTTTTTTGTATTTATGAAACTGTTCTTTTTTGTGTAACATATCTTTATTTTGATTTATTCATTATAATCACCTTAAATTTATTTACTTCTCTTTTATTGCTGAAACTACCCCGTTCTCTTTCAGAATTGACATCGTTACTGTTATAACTGTTAATACCTTCGTAATTCGGATTAGCAGCCTTATTTTCTAGAAGAATTACGTGGCGCCCTTTTCGTTACTTATTTTTTCCCTATTTTACTACCCCTATTCTAATCCTTTTCGCTCATTATCTCTAACCTGCGACCACCTGTCTACTAGCACTGAGCTATTGCGGCCATTGCTCCATTTAATTCGTTGCGACCCAATTCTTGTCGTAACAGTTTCCATACATGAAATTAATAGTTTTGTAGATGATGATGGTGATACGAAAACAAATCTAAAAAGTATGTTAGACGTTCAACATTTAGATTTTTATTCCTTATGATATACTACTCCATATTTGGAACACATTAAAATGAAATGACCAGTAAACTGGCACACAACTTTTCCGTGTTTACTACAATGACGTATTAAATAAATAGTTTTTTCGTATAACTGAAAAAAATAAAAAAATAAATATAGTGTGTTATAGTTGCAATCAGAAAATGATTTCTGATTTTCTCCTGAAATAATATACAGGGTATGCCGTAAATATTTTAATTTTGTTAATTTCCGATTAGGGCGGAAGTAAATTGGTTTACTTATTATACTCGATTAAAGAGTCGTATGTTCTCTACTTCACTGTATAATTTTACTTCTTCATCTTTGTTAGCAAAAAAAATTGAATTTTTAAAGTTTTCAACTTCACCATTCATCCCGCTTCCCCCATGGGAAATAGAGAAATAAATGTTGTGCTAATAGTTTTTCATGTATAATAAAATAAAAAATGCTCGCAGCACATTTTGAGAAAATCGATCTTCAATTTTTAACCAATTATGAGAACCAATAAATTGGCCACGTTAATTTTTATTGCTTATCAATTATAAGTAAAAGTTCTGGGCTACAATTTCCAATTTTTAAATTTTAATTAAGTTAAACGGTTCTTGAGCTACGCCCTAAAAAGTGAGAACTTGGAGAATTGCTATATTGGCCGCCATTTTGAATTTAAAAACAAACGAAAAACGGCGTTTTAAACTTGTAAAATTTGAAAATTTGAATGTTTGCTCCAAAATAACGCCCTAGGCTCTTTACATGAAAAGGGCCCTTTTAAACTGAAAAAATTACTTTACACGATAAACATTAAAATAAAATCATATGAAGATAAAGTAAGTCAATAAATGTACAAGCAAATAATTAGATGAATATTTTAAATAAACAAATACATTAATTTATTTCTTTTTACTGTAATTTTTTTTTTAAATGAGGGCTCCCTATCTAATGAGGCCCGGGCTGTAGCTCCCCTAGCCCTCCGTTAATCCCGGTACAATCAAGGTTACCTACTTCTCTACATAATCACCTTGATGATTGAGGCATTTATCATATCTGTGAACAAGGTTTGCAATAGCGTCTGCATAAAATGTTGCCGTTAATGATTTGGTGTGAGTTGTGGCGGTTTATTTGAGCTCTTTGTCAGTTTGGAAGCGCTGCCCCCCCAAGCCACTTTTTTCAATTCAGGGCATTATCATGATCATGAATCTGAACAATTTCTAAAGTCAGCATGTCTCTTCTTGTATTTTGACAGACCCCCGTAAGCGCTGTAAAGTTTCACAATAAGAAACCGCAGTAATCGGAATGTTCTGATTCATGAATTGAATGGAAACAGTTGCTTGGGAGGCAGCGCTTTCAAACTGACGAAGAGCTCAAAGAAACCGTCACCGTCGAGTATTATCTAACTCAGAGAGGCTGTGGTAGCCTATGCTGAGAGTAAGTATGTAGTATTCAATACATAAAGACACGTATATAATATACGAGTAATAAATAGAAAGGTTTAGCGAAGTTACCGAATTCTCTTCTAAGGCATACATCAAAATGTAAAATTTATTTCATTAGCTTAATATCGCTGGCTTGAGAATTACATAAGTAAAACAGTGGCATTTACTTCGCCTTATATACTAGCGGATAAGCGAAATAAGAGAAACCGAAGTTAACACAAGTTGCACAATTCATCATTCCTTTGAAAAAGTTGAATACAAACTCGTATTTGTAAAACGGTCACGCGCATAAATATTTATGGAAGTATCGATCCATTTCACGCGCATGAGCAGTAAGTATTGCCTTGTAAATACGATCCTCTCAATGTTATGGTATTTGCCTTTTATGATAACGCTACCTATAGAAAAATCCGCCAAGTTTTGATATTTTGCTACTATTAGCTATTGTTTATTTATTGAATTTTTAAACAATTTAGTGACTTGCGCTCATTATGTTATAGCTTTTCTTAGTTGTCTTATAGGGAAAAAGTTGAAATCGGATGCACCGACCCGATACTAAACAATTCCTCAAAATTTTTATCTTGTTTCGTTTTGAGGATCTTGGGATGGTAAACTTTTCAAAATACTTCGCCCCTAGGCTCAATAAGTGTTAATTGTATACCAGATTTTCTTTTTCTCAAAGACTTAGATGTAGATTGTAGAAGAAGTAACTTGTAAACAACAAATTTGGCAATAATGATACTAAATGGTTCTTTCCGATTGGAATAAATAATATGGCAACATGTGGTTAACTGGTTGACAAAAGTGAAAGTTCATTGTTAGGACTTTCCCTAAGATAAGGGTGTATCTCGTTTGAAGTTTCGTAACTATATTATAGGTTTACTTATAATAGATAATTATGTAAGTTAATGGGATTTTACTAATGCTCCAACTAACGCTCCTAGCTTAAATGAAGCGGACTATCGAAATCCTTTACAACGGATTGCTAATTAGTACGTCAAAAGTATATGACTAGCCTATATTGTAATATAAGCATATCTGAGGACCGATAAATAACTGAAAACCAACCCCAGAAGTAAAGCGCAGAAATTAAAACTGCGACTAAAGCACGTGAAATAAATGCTCCGGTACATGAAAGCATAAGCCATTTGAATAATGAGGAAGAGTAAATGAAGCGTCTAAGTTGCTGAAACTATCCGTACATAGCTCAAAGGTATGTAAGATAACATGTAACACTTTACAAATTATACTAAAAGCCAAAACAACGTCAACTTAGACTTGTATAACACTGTTGTGTGAACTTGGTAATGGAAAACATTACACAAGGGCTTAAAATAAATATACAAGGATGATTTCAAATACTATCACTATATTTGAACGACGTCTTTAACATTCAAACAATAATTAAAATTTTGTCTAATTTGCGGCTGACATTGAGAGCAATTTATTCGAAAGAAAGAGTCACTTTTAAGCTTTAAGTGTTGGCACATTACTCCCTATCAGTACTGGTATGTGTACAAATAATCGATGACTGGCATGAAGAAGTGTAATGTCTGGTCCGTATTGTGCAATTTATGTTTATTGTTTTCTATGTTTGTTGGTATGTATTTGTAATTTGTAACATGTATAGTGTTTGTGTCAGTTTGTGCTTTGAAATGTGTTTGATTTAAGCTTGTGCTCTGTTCAAATCCCAGACAGTTGTATGTTTCATGTGGCAAATATAGCAATTCTCCAAGTTTTTACTTTTTAGGGAGTAGCTCAAGAATCGTTTTAAAAATGGGAAATTGTAGCCATAGGATGGCCAGAACTTTTACTTATAATTGATAAAGAAGAAAAATTTAACGTGGCCAATTTATTGGTTCCCAAAATTGCTCTGCCTTCAGCTCCATGCAATAGTACAAATTTTCATTAAATCGTTCCCGTACATTTTGCAACATTTGAGGAGTGATCAGGCGGCATTCATGTACTATACGGTCACGTAACTCCTCCAAAGATTCCGGACCAGTGGAAAAAACTTTACTCTTTACATGACCCCATAAAAAAAATCTAATGGGTGAGATCAGGAGGAACGAGTGAATCAAAATCTGTATTATTACATGGAAGCTGAAGGCAGACACTTCGAACATTTATTAAAATAAGGGTTGAATTTGCATAACCTGGTTTTATTAATTACCACAAGAAAAAATTAACCCTTGTTTTTATTTAAAAATTTAAGGGTTGTTTACCCTGTACCCAAGGGGTGAAACAATGTTGTCAAATATCAGTAATAGTACCTAGCTTCTCTAAGAAAAAAACAATTGACCTGTCCGAGCTTTTTTGAGTTTTTAAATGCTTCAATCTCTTTCCTCATTTACCATTTTGGAACTCCAATTTTTTTGGTTAAAAATAAAAAAAATATAAAAAAACTAGTGCACTGAAATCAGAAAAGAAAGACCTTTCAAATGACGTATCACTTGCCCCATCATCCCTATTTAAATTTTAGGGGTTGTTCTCACAGCGCTAAGGGATGAAATCACTTCAGGTTGAAAATCATGGCGAAAGTTGTCCCCCTTGATATAAAAATTGACGTGTTTTTGCGTTTCCCAAAAAAAATTCCCTCTGGCCAGAAATACGTCTGTTACCTTTTCGTTGGGCCACCCTGTATATTTATTTTTTTGAGTTATTACGCAAAAACTGTTTTATTTAATACCTACGTCGTTGTATTAAACACGGAAAAGTTGTGTGCCCGTTTACTGTTCATTTAATTTATATGGGAGAAGATTTTTTTCCAGATGAAAGTTGTAGCTGGCAATAAGACAAATACAACGGATCATTTTTCACTGAGTTACGGTGTTCCAAAGTTTATATAAATTAAATAAATGTTGCCACATAGGGCAAGGAGACTCACGCTAAATCAAACACCCCGAATCGTGGGAGGCAAGCGAAATCACACTAATTAAGCACCCCAAAGAGATGAAAGCCTCGCCACGTTCACGTCGTTCATCCTGGGTAATGCTAAGCCAGCGGCGTCATTTCAGTATTTTACGGGGGAGGGGGGGGGCAACTATAGTAAAAAGGAAAAAAATGGTCCGCCGGAGGTGAAATCTTTTTTGAAAAAGGGGCGTGATTGTCACTTTTATAAGTTTAACGTACTTTTTTTTTGGTAGTAGTAATTCCAGGGGGGTCAACTACCCTACCCGGATCCCCTAAATGAGCTAAGCACGGGAAAATGCATGTCAATCAGTCTGGAGCTGGTTGGCCATCAAACAGAATCGGTCCAGAATCGTGTGGAGTTACAAATACGTACACTATGGGGGTGGAAACTTTTACATAATTTATACACTTTGGAACACCGTAACTCAGTGAAAAATGATCCGATAAAAGGAACAAAAAACCGTTCTATTCGTCTTATTGCCAGCTACAACTTTCATCTGGAACAAAAATCCGGTCCCTTTTAAAAAAATGGCCGCCATCATGAAATCTCTAAAGGGGTGCCATCTACAATTAAATTGATAATGTCATCATCTTCCCCCTCGAAGCCATAAAACTTTTGTCTGAAACATTTTTTGAAAAAAATGTCCTTTTCGAGATATTCGCGCGTATTTATTAAAATGGTCTACCCTGTATACAAAGTAAGTTTAAAGTAGGTGTAAAAAAATAATGATATCGGTTTCGCAATAGTATGATGTTTATTGTGTAAGTGTTTGTCGTTTAAGTTGGCGTTTTGCTGAAAACCAAGATATTTGTAAGTTTCATTCCCGCTCATGTATCTTATATGGTCTCTTACCAGCAGTGTTTGTGTGTGACTGTGTGTTGTTGTGTTCTGCATTTGTCAATACCAAACTCCACGAGTATGTCATGTGAAAATGTTTTAGTGATATGTAATAGATGGTTGAGTTTTGTGCTTGTAGAGGGGTCTGGATTCTGGATTACGATGGCAGGGTAGTCAGAAGTCCACGCGCACATACCTAGGCCACCTATTCGGGCCCTTTGTGTTGCCTCCCTGATTGTAGAGGGGTATTATAAGATCATTCATGTAAAATTAATGTGTAATGTTGTGATGTATTTCGCGATAGTGTTTAATATTGTTGTAACGTGTTGTGCGAGGTGTACGGGTGTGCAGGTGAAATATTTCCACCAAAAATTATGTTTGTTATCTATGCCTGGACTTTTCCAGTTGTATAGGTGTCTGATAATGCAATATAGTGTCGAAACGCGTCGGGTTCTATTTAAAATGAACAGATAAGTTAAGATTGGAAGAGTAGTTAGTTTTGCTTACACTTAAATTACTTGTTACTATTAATGGAGTTCCACAACGTAAGTTTACTGAAAATTAAAAATATCAATGTTCCCACATTTTGTTATGGGGGACACAAAAAAGTCCAATCATTACCATCGATCAAGAAACGTAGTAGTTGCTTGCAAACAACTCGTTTGAGAGGCAAGATATAGCCGACTAAAAGAATAGGCCGTCGAGTAAGGTTTTTTTATTTCACTGAACTTTTTTCAACAACAAACCTTATTTATTAGAACTAAACTAAATTACTTGTTCTGTGATTGTGGTTGGTTGAGTTGACCTTCCCGTTTACCCAAAATTCAATCTTCTTCTTAAATTTAACGAGGAAACTTGCCCTTTGATCGTGACATTGCGCAATTAGCTGCGATGAAACTAGGGGAGGCAAACAAATGTATGAAATTGCAATTTTTAACGCAATTAATAATACATTTTCCAACACAATAAGCTCATAGATTTAATATCGCTCGAATGAAACCGTGGAAATTCAAATTAGAAACGAGATTCCATACAGTAGACAAAAGCGTTATTTTGTAATTACTAGAACCCAATTACTCTCACAATCCACATCGTATCTATTAGAATATAAAACAAGATAACGGACGTAGTATAAACTGACAGGAATTTGACTGGGTTTATTCCACGTTTATTCCCAGTACGGATGTCTGACTATAATAGGAAAGGTGGATAAAGGCAAGTGCTGTCTAGCGTAAAAAGTGAGAATTACTAAAAACGAAGACACAAAATCGACCCGTTTCAAATAAAATTCACAACCATTAAACGTAACTCAAACGATGTCATTTAAATTTTAAATTTGTCTCAGTTAAGTTGGTCAACCTTCTCTTTCTTTATAAAATAATAAGTAGATAATTTAAAATCATCGTAATTGGATTACTACAAAACCTTTTTTTTTGTATCTAAAAACATTTCAATTTGTACGAATTAATTCTGATCGTGAAAGCACCGACCACAATTTCGAATTAGATTAAATGCAATTGGTATGTTTTGAGGGTGTCTATTCAAATGTACGTTTGACTCTAAACTGTTGTTGAGTATTAATTAAAATATTGACGCGTTTCATTCATTTCCTTTCGTTCAAGTGAAATAGATTTGAATTTAGACATGGTATTTATTAGTTTCTTCGGTGTGAAATATTAAAGTTAAATATAGTAGCTTTAATATACGCTGTGCATTACACCCATTAAAATCATAATAAAAAAGTAAAATTTGAATATTTATATCTCCGAGTTTCATAGAACGACAAAGAAAAAGACGTTGAATCCTAACCAGCCAAAAATGTCGACAACCTACGATATACCTACGTAAAAGCTTTTAAATAATATTCCCTTGACGGTGCAAAATTGAATGACATGATCAAAGAAAATCGTATGTACTTTTACACGTCCTCCCTTTGATTCGTCACTTTTTGCGATACATACTACTACATTGGTGTAATACTGAATATATACCTACTATAGAAGCTTACCGTGTAATAATAATTAGCATCAACTAATTAAACTGCTCGTAAAATAGATTGAAGTTTTCCCTATCACAAAGAAGTAAGTGAGAACGTAATAAAATTATACGATCAAACGAACTTACCTGTGAAGTTCGATCGTAATTATATGAAGCGTCCAGTCCGAATATATTATCTTGATTATTTACTATGTAGTACGGTTTCAGCGTCATCCTACCTGCACCTTTTAAATAAGTAAAGCTAAAAAGTAAAAATAAACTCCCGAGTCTCCCCCGCCCAGTCCCGTCTACTTACGACGGTACTTAGTTAGTCATTCCTTTAAAGAGTGTACTGTTCATTGTCAGCAACGAACGGGGTTATAGGGCGGGAGGGAAGATAATATATTCGGACTGGACGCTTCATATAATTACGATCGAACTTCACAGGTAAGTTCGTTTGATCGTATAATTATATTTGCGTCCAGTCCGAATATATTATCTTGATTATTTACTATGTAGTTGTTCAAAGAAATCGAATTGCTGATAAGTGAACAGGCAACAATGTATCGATAACCCCAAAAAGCAACAGGGATAAACTAATGTATTGAATTGGGGATGTATTTTACATCAAACCATTGAATACGTTCACTCAACGATCAAACTAACACAATAGTGTTGAATGCGTCATCGTAATCATAAGAGTACGATAAAACGAAATAAGAAACTCTTTTAAAACTGAAAGAAATCGTCCTTGTAGTAAAATATTGCAGTTTGCATTCTATAACCGCGCTATAACGAAGAAAAACAAACTAGAGCCTTGTAAATATACATCATCACAAATGTATACAACTCGTAAAATCTGTGGTATCATATTACTAATTACTTAGCATAATATAGTATTGTTCGTAGTGACTAATATTAGATTTCAAACTGGCAAGATTAAAAATATCTTTGCCAAAATCGGTTTCGTTTGAAAGAGGATGGTTATAGAATTTCGCAAAAGTTGAAAATCGTTGCGACCAGCCGGCTGTTTTACATAATGTGTATAAGGGTACACTTTGTCGAAAAACAGCGGAAGTAGATGCGTGTCTCGTGGAATGAGGCAGAAATTTATAGTGCCGATAACAGCTGACGATAACCGCTTCCTAACCTACTTACTCAACGCATGCTTATTGGCATACTGTATGTGGCTTTTTTATTTCCGAAAAGGAAAACCTTATTTTGTTTCCCTGAACTCCTTTGTCGCATCGATATATTGGTTTAAGGTCATTGCCTCGCATAGATTGGGTTTTGTAAGGTTCAATTTTGACGTTCCTTTCATGAAACCTTTTATATTGGGTCTGCAGCTAAATTGTTGGCAAGAATGAGATTAAGGGCTGGTCGATAGGAATTCATTAGTCCCTATCTGCAACTATGAACCTCATAACTTTTCTGTAAATGTGTTCTGCTTCATATGAGAAAATCAAAATTCGGTTTTCTTTACAGAAGTCCCACCAAAGACAGGAGGTTGTAAAATACTGCTTAATTGTTGATGTGGTGATAGATGAAAGAATCGTTGAAAGTTGAAATACTTTCTTTAGGAAGGCCTTTTGCTAACATCGAGTCCCACATGATTTGCTGGACACCAGGATAAGTTGACGAGATAGCGAGTGAATCTTCCTGGTGGCGAATTTAACAAATTTGGTAACGGAGAAAACGATGGGTACCAAGGTAGTGTGACCAATAAGGTACCATCATAATTCCTACAGATTTGTCCGTGAGTATTTTTTGGAGGACCTGTAAGATGAGATTGAAAGAGGCATAAAAGCTAAAGGCATCCCATTACAAAAGTAGCGCATTAACAGTGCTAAAATCTGGATCCTGTCGCCTCAAGATACATATTGTTAATTATTTGTGAGTAAGATAAGAAGCAAAAATAATCACCTCAGGTACGCCAAAATGCTCCGTGATAGTAGATATTGTACCTACTTATACTATCCATGCGAATAATGTTTTGATAGCAGTGTTGTTGTCGCATTTGATAAGAATATTGCAATTCGAGAGATAGCTGGCGAACCATTTTAGACCGCAAGGTATACCTTGTAATTGTAAGAAGTTAATATGTAATTATTTATCTAAGCTCTCTCAGAAGCCAAGAGTTCTTTCCTTGCCACAATACCCACAGCCTGTTAAAGAGGCATCAGTAAACGCTTCAGTTTGAAGGGTATCAGATTTAATGTACTTGAATGATTCAGAAATATTTTGCACCCACCAAAATAGGTGATCATGGACAAACCCCGCAATATGTACATTGTACAGCGTACAGCCACCCCATTTGATGGCTTGGCAAGCTAAAATGCTAATGAACTTTGCGGTCTTGTTAATATTCTGAATTTTTCCCCGACGATAAGGTTAATCCCATTTCAGATGTGACAAAAAGAAATCCTAAAATTTTTTATTTCCTAATCAGATTAAGAGCCCTCGTGTCCCTGTTTATGGTGACACCTAGTGACTCCAAGAGGGTAATTTTCCGACGTTGTTCAAGGATTTACCCGATGATAAGAAAATCGTCTAAAAGGTTCCACCCAGAATGCCCTGTTGGTGTAAATTTGAAAGCACTGGCTTCATTAATTTTGTGAGACCAAAATTCCAAAGGGCACGCACGTGAATTCATAGAGACCGCTTTCGAAATGAAATCGTAAGTATTTACGATGGTCAGGATGAATCGGATTCACAAATATGCGCCCTTTAAGTCGATGGCAATCATGTAGGTACATGTACATATTATTCGGGCTTAATAGCCTTAACACAGTCCTGCAGTCCTCGATTTTAAAATGTGGTGCGAGCACAAGAGATTAATATTTTAAGGTTTAAAAGAAATCTCTTCTGCCATTAGGTTTTTCGGCTAGAAAATTTGGAGAAATGGACTGATTATCTCTCTGCTTGCATTTTACCACGGCTCAAAGGTCGAGGAGTGCTGCCAGAGCTAAATCCATTAACATCTTTTCCCTTTTTACATAGTTTCGACAAGAACAGTATGCGGGGGGAGGTGATCCACGGAAGGGAATTTTGTAACCTTGTATCCAAGACAAAACGTTGTCATCCTGGACCAATGTTTGTCAAGTACTACTAAAGTACGTGAGGCGGCCAGAAACCAAAACGCTTGTATGGATGGCATTTCGGGAAGGAGGGTCGCCCTTGTGCCCTCGCATTCCTCCTTGTCCGTGTTGTTGCACAGGACTGGTCTCCCCCCCCCCCCCCCCCCGTTTTCCAGCGAAAAAATCCGAAGGACTGCGACGATGTCAAACGGGAGGTTCCCACAAATCAGGACCAAATAGCAATTCGCTCGAGGGTAAATTTTTTCCCCAGCACAGGTAAGTGACTTAGTCAGGAAGGGAAGTAAGAGTTCCCTGCGCTTTGCGACATTACGTAGAATGTATTGCAAACCATGCGCCCTGAGCCAAAATGTAAGCACGTACTGATATGCATATACCTGAATCGTCGTTCAATAAAACAGTTATTGAAGGTCTCAAAGCTGATAAAACTTTGCTCAACGTAACCCTGGGTCAACTGCCCGGTCGTCTTTGGGTAAACCAAAGTCAAAATCTAGGCTACATTGGTTCTACTCCTGCGAGTAAAAAGGAAGCAATTTTTTTCCGATTTATTACATCGTAACCCAAAGTAATCAGAGTTGCTACCAAAAAATCGAAGTTCGGCTCCTTAAAAACACGCGTCTCACTGCACTGAGGGAGACCGGCCATACTAGTAGCATTCCTCCGCGAAACATCGAGAGGAACGGTACTCCTTTTGCTAAAGAGCGAGATAGCAACACTAAGGTTTACGACTATACCGCCAACAACTTCAGCATCAAGCGTGAACTCTCGGTTCACTAGCCAACCGAATCTATCGGCAAACGCCCTCGTACTTAGTGCGTTTCCGCGAAATCGAATCACACAAGGACCGACTTTCGCATTAGGAAGATAGAACTCTCTGAGAAGTCATCCCACGTGGAGAATGACCTTCACGGAGACGAGATCTAGCGCAATATTCTCCTCGTGAACTCGAACTACTCGGAGGACGACAGACACGAGAACGAGAATGGCGGGATTGCTTTGCCGTCTTTCCCCTGCTGCCAAATCCAATTCTACGCCTCCATGGTACAATATGGAAGATAGAACTCTCCGAGAAGTCATCTCACGAGGAGAATGACCTTCACGGTGACGAGATCTAGCGCAATATTCTCCTCGTGAACTCGAACTACTCCGAGAACGACAGACACGAGAACGAGAATAGCGGGATTGCTTTGCCGTCTTTCCTCTGCTGCCACATCCAAATCTACGTCTCCATGGTACAATATGGAAGATTGAACTCTCCGAGAAGTCATCTCACGAGGAGAATGACCTTCACGGTGACGAGATCTAGCGCAACATTCTCCTCGTGAACTCGAACTACTCAGAGAACGACAGACACGAGAACGAGAATAGCGGGATTGCTTTTCCTTCTTTCCCCTGCTGCCAGATCCAAATCTACGTCTCCATGGTACAATATGGAAGATAGAACTCTCCGAGAAGTCATCTCACGAGGAGAATGATCTTCACGGTGACGAGATCTAGCGCAATATTCTCCTCGTGAACTCGAACTACTCAGAGAACGACAGACACGAGAACGAGAGTTTGCTTTTCGGGAGGATCTCTCCGACAACCCATCTCACGAGGAGAATGACCTTGCCGGTGACGAGATCGAGAGCGGTATTCTCTATGCCTATAGAGGAACGCAAAGTCGTCAAGTTTGGGCAGATGCGTTTGTATCCCAATGTGTTGAGAAGGTTGTAAGAACAACGTGCAAAAAGCTCCATAAACATCCACTATTTTCGTTGTCCATAAGATACACTTTATTAAGTGGTAGGACTACACAAACGCCACTACTTTATTGAAGTGGTAGAGCCCGATGACCTCAATGACGTCACGAACAGATGCGTATAGGCATAGCTTGTCTGATTGTACCATGCTTTTACCTAAATTGTGCTAAAACTGTCTATAAAAGTTAGGTATACTTACATGTATGCAGTATTGTACCTAAAACTGCAAAAAACACACGTAGTTCGACGAGTGCGATCACAATCGACCGCAGGATAGGATGCACCAAAAACGAATGACTAACTAAGTACCGTCGTAAGTAGACGGGACTGGGCGGGGGAGACTCGGGAGTTTATTTTACTTTTTAGCTTTACTTATTTAAAAGGTGCAGGTAGGATGACGCTGAAACCGTACTACATAGTAAATAATCAAGATAATATATTCGGACTGGACGCAAATATAATGGAAAATGTTATGAAACTTACAATTAATTAGTGTTGATGAGTCACGAGAAAATTTCCTTTTATCACTTTGAAGTCATAATTACCTACAAGTTTATTAGATGTGTATAATTTTCTCATTTCACATCTTTTGATAACGTCATACAAGAGTAACCGTAATTTAATCGCATTTGCGCTTAATGACGAAAAAATTTTCGGATGTAATTAATTTTGTACTATGTGCGTTATATGACAGAACAAACTAACATTTTCGTATGAATGATTTTCCAATGGCCAATTTACTTAACATGTGTTCATGTACCTATCCGTAATATTATTGGGATATAATATATTTGATGTTCAAACATAATTCGCAACATCCGCTTATGATCGACACTCAAATATAAATTAATTTGATTTAATACTTAAATAAATACACACTGAGATTACGTTTTAAGCTTATACAACTAAGGCTCAAAATCGTCTATTGATTATACCGACAATCTATTCGTTTTAGGCTTTCTAAACCCAATGCTTACTCCATACGAAAACTTGCTGCAGATTGACTATACGAATTTAATTTGTATACATTTCATACAATTATGGACAGATTGAGTTACAGCATCGAACTACATTGAGCAAGCTTGAGTTATTCATTTTATACAATTAAATCTTGATGGAGTTAAACGTATTGCAATTGATGCAATTCGTCATTTGTAAGCGCCATTTTACTGACAAATGTGTGCTGCGATATACAATTAATGCAACTTTGACGATATAACAATTTCATTAAGGATTGTCAATTAGTATACATCTGGACTTACTTAAAGAGAAACTTTTCTAGAGAAATGGAAGTATAGAAAGCTCCAGTTACGGAAATTAAGGTATATGGTGTTATAAGCAGAAAAGTCTGTAACGAGATCTAGCAAACCACAGCTGTTGAATTATCAAATTATTTAGTGAAACTTGTCATAAGTGTTTGACAAAGAAGCTATTATCGGATGGAACGATCAATCTGGTGAATATGGGCAATGAAACATTAATTCAATGTTAGTAGAATAGGGGCACATTCTCCCCTCCACTTTTTTCTGACGTCATGGTGTCAGAAGAGAAAGTGAAAGGAAGAATGTGCCCTGAGGGTGTGAAGGGGTGTGAAAGTAAGGTCAGTGTCCCTCGCCTGAGGGTATTGTCTCCTCGTGGCGGTGTCCCTCGCCTGAGGGTGTTGTCTCCTCGTGGTTTCACCGTCTAGGTCTCCTCTCTCTCTCTCTCTCTCTCTCTCTCTCTCTCTCTCTCCCTCCTCTCTCTCTCTCTCTCTCTCTCTCTCTCTCTCTCCCTCTCTCTCTCTCTCTCTCTCTCTCTCTCTCTCTCTCTCTCTCTCTCTCTCTCTCTCTCTCTCTCGCTCTCTCTCTCTATCGGTTCTCTACGCCTGCGGCTGTGAAGAGTTGTTACGTGTGTACTAATGTTAGTTACATGACAATTAATGACAAAATAAAAAAATGTTGTGTATGCTAAAAGTAAAAGTGATTGGAAAATAATAATGCGTCTGTAATTAGGTTTTGGAAAAATAAAAATGTTATGTACCTATGATGTTTTGGGAAAGTAAAAGGGTAATTTGGTTATGGAAAATGTTTTGTCACGATATGTTACGCGAGCAAACTTGAAAAGTAAAAGGTTATAGAATCTAGAATGACAATAATAATAATAATAATAAAATGCTTAGAGGAATGTGTACTATCTATTTTGAAAAATTAAGTTGAAATAAAAAATGATAATGTAATTTGATAAGAAAATAGATGTATGATATTAAAGTAAATTTTACAAACCTAATTATAAAAATGAGTTAAAGCGTAAAATTAAAATTGATTTAATTAAATTAACGTACGATTTTTGAAAAAGTAACAAGACTACTGAAAAATAAAAAGTTAATGGTTGTACATTAAGAATGATAATATAACTTGATTAGAAAAATCTTTTTCTTTTTGATTTTGGCAAAACTTATTATAAAGCATCGTAAAAAAAAAAAAATTGCGATCATCTGTTGTAATAAACTGATTAAAAATATCTCTCTCTCTCAGTCTCTGATACAGTACTACTTAATTTTAAAATTTAGAAAATCTTTTGATTTGATACGATATATATATCTGTTACTGTTTTACGCCTGCGGCTGTGAAGAGTTGTTACGTGTGTACTAATGTTAGTTACATGACAATTAATGACAAAATAAAAATAAAATGTTGTGCATGCGATAGAATGACAATAATAATAATAATAATTAATCAGGCTCAGTCTGAGTATTGATAAGAACCAAAGTACAATAATAATAATAAAAATGCTTAGACGAGGCTGTACTATCTATTTTAAAAGGATGATGTAATTTGATTAGAAAAATAGATGTCTGGTATTAAAGTAAATTTTTTACAAAACGATTTATAAAAATGAGTTAAAGCGTAAAATTAAAATTGGTTGATTTAATTAATTAAATTAACGTACGATTTTTGCAAAAAGTAAAAAATTAAATGGTTGTACATTCAGATTCAGATTCCAAAATTGGCATGTGCATGTGAAGAATGGAAAACAAAGTAAAATAATAAAATCAGTTTTTGAAAACTACAAAAGATTATTGAAATGGGTAAAAAAATAAAAGCTAGTAGATTTTTATAAAACTAATAGCGAGAATTTAAACAATAATAAACTTACCCTCTGATTAAACTTAAAAACTGACACGTATTCCTATACACCTCTGATTTCGACAATAGTTAAACTAAGACTGACTGGTCCCCTTCTAATATCATTTTTGGTGAATGTATTATAGAAGGTAAAGGATATTATTATTATCGAAGCCTACTGAGTATTTTATTGAAAAAAAAAACACGTCACAGAATGGTAAAAGGTTATTATTATTAGTTAGTTAAGTGTTAAAAGTTTTTTATGTAATTATTATTAAAACATTCTATGTAAACAAATTTGTGAAAGGTTTTTGAAAAAATATTCTAGTGCGTAAAATGTTTGTGACGTATCGTTCAATCGTTAAATTTTCCATAATGAGTTTGTAGTTTGTTTTAAAAGATAATGGGGTAAATGTAAAAGGTTGTTTTAGTCTAATTATGGGTATTTTCCTTTT
>JAVRBK010000169.1:0-24977 GCA_036250285.1 Pyrocoelia pectoralis | reverse complement strand
TATAAACGGGGGTACACGCGATTCTCGCGTTTTGCGTGCTTTGGGGGGAGGGGGTATCTGTGATTGTAGGTTGTAATAGCTTTTGTTTTAAAATCACACCTTGTTGAGCTGGCTTAGTTGCTTGAAAAAAGAAAAAAAATTTACGTTTTTGTACCTTTTCAGATTTTTGACCCTGTAGGTATCTGTAATTTAGCAAGTTATTAAAGTAACTAAAATAAAGGATTACATTTACTTACATTTGACGTAAAAATCACAAAAATGGGTTGATATTTGGTAAAGATATACGAATTCGTTCCTACCTACTTAAAGTAAATTTTTACCAATTATTAAAAAAAATGTAAAATGCAAACTTTTTGGAATAGATTTGAGACCAAAAATACATAATGGCCCTTTCACAATGTTAATTACGTCTTTGCACATAGTCTTTGCCCAAAAATTAACGAAAATATAACAAATTCCGTGTGAACTTCATAAGGATAGTTTAGAATGAATTTTGAATGTAAAAGAACTCAATTTGGACACTGGCAACTTTTTGGGAATACGAATGGCCTTAGGGAGAACGTTTTAACATTCATCTTTAACTATAGTAAAACTAAAAATACCATAAAACATAAAATGTACAAATAGAAGCTGGTCTAACGTTGCATAACATCTGTTTTATAGAAAGACCTTCTCTACCTTAAACAGTTTCAAATTTTTGTTTATTTCACTAACTAAAGGCCACCATTTACACGTATATGTACAGCAGTAAATATGGATTTTACTTCCTCTTAATTACAATATAAGTTGTATATTTAGAAGTATAGTCCAAGTATAGGTATTCTCTTTGGTATAGTGTAACGTAACAATACACTTGCCACCTACTTTCATCAATAGATATTAAGTTAAATATGTAGACAAAAACATTTTTCTCGGTGAAAACATTCGACTATATATGTTACCTACGACATCGTCCATCGTTCAAAATCTCTAAATTCGAAATAAGCACACAAACATGTACATTTCGAAAGTTACCGAAAGAAGGTATCGGGACACATAAATTAGTCTACGATGAATGCTGTTACTACTTTTTTACAATTTTAACCATGAAAATGTTAACGCGAGGTATAATAGAATCATTTTTCATCATTTGAATAACTTTTCAACTTGAAATAATTAAATTTCCATGTTACCGAGAAAAAGTTTCCGATACTTGTCATTTTGAAAATTTTCGCGAAAATACTTTCTGCCTTTGTTTTAATGTTCGAAATGGGTTAAGGACCTCGGACAGACAAACTTTGCATGTTTACACAAAATTTTCACCCAAAAATAAGCACAAATAGCGAATTCTATTTTACACGTAATCTCCATAAGGAAACTTTGAACGTATTTTCTAAGTAAAGAAAATATATTTAGACACAAATACCGCTTGAATAAGATGACGGACTTTTATACTAAAATGTTTAAAACTTACTTTGAAAAAAATTAGTGCAGATATTTACGTAGTTTGCGGGGTATCTATAAGTAATTGTAGCTTGTAGCATTAATTTGTAGGTTATAAATTTATAATAGCTTTGGTTTTAAAATATCACATCCGCATTCGTCGGGATTCGGCGACGGTCGGAAAAGTGCACAGCAACACAAACATATACACACGTCTCGGTTTTATATAGTGATCATTCGTATCTTTGAACATAAGAGAGATATAGAGAAAATTTGATGGCAGTACAAAGACAACTAATGTCGGTTTCGAAACGTACCATTTCCACAACGGATACTTATACAGGGTGTTAAAAAAAAGGCTTCAAATTTGACGAACAAAAAAAGAAAAAAAACACTTCCCGGAGAAATTTTCTCGTTGTTTTTTCTTTAAAATCAAATTCAAATTCAAATCAATCAAAAAAATGATATTTAGGCCTTCGATAGGGGAGAAAAAGCAAAAAAATGTACATTTTTGTACCTTTTCAGATTTTTGACTCGGTAGATATCTGTAATTTAGCAAGTTATTAACGTAACTAATAAAGGATTTTTATTTTCATTTGACGTAAAAATTACAAAAATCGGTTCATATTTGATGAAGATATACGAATTCGCTCGACTCTATACCTACCTACCTATCTATGTACCTATAGTAAATTTTCACAAATTATTAAAAAAATGTAACATGAAAACTTTTTGGAATAGATTTGATACCAAAAATACATAATGGGCCTTTCACAATATTAATTACGTCCTTTTTGCCCAAATATTAACGAAAATATGACAAAATTCATGTGAACTTCATAAGGATAGTTTAGAATGAATTTTGAATGTAAAAGAACTCAATTTGGACACTGGCAGCTTCTTGGGAATGCGAATGGCCTTAGGGAGAACGTTTTAACATTCATCTTTAACTATAGTAAAACTAAAAATACCATAAAACATAAAATGTACAAATAGAAGTTGGTCTAACGTTGCATAACATCTGTTTTATTGAGAGACCTTCTCTACCTTAAACAGTTTCAAATTTTTGTTTTTTTCACTAACTAAAGGCATCATTTACACGCATATGTGCAGCATTAAATATGGATTTTACTTCCTCTTAATTACAATATAAGTTGTATATTTAGAAGTGTAGTGTAACGTAACCATACACTTGCCACCTACTTTCATCAATATTAATTAAGTTAAATATGTAGACAAAAACATTTTTCTCGGTGAAAACATTCGACTATATATGTTACTGACGACATCGTCCATCGTTCAAAATCTCTAAATTCGAAATAAGCACACAAACATGTACATTTCGAAAGTTACCGAAAGAAGGTATCGGGACACATAAATTAGTCTACGATGAATGCTGTTGCTGCTTTTTACATCATTTTAACGATGAAAATGTAAACGCGAGGCATAATAGAATCATTTTTCATCATTTGGATAACTTTTCAACTTGAAATAATTAAATTTCTATGTTACCGAGAAAAAGTTTCCGATACTTGTCATTTTGAAAATTTTCACGAAAATACTTTCTGGCATTGTTTTAATGTTCGAAATGGGTTAAGGACCTCGGACAGACAAACTTTGCATGTTTACACAAAATTTTTACCGAAAAATAAGCACAAATAGCGAATTCTATTTTACACGTAATCTCCATAAGGAAACTTTGAACGTATTTTCTAAGTAAAGAAAATATATTTAGACACAAATACCGCTTGAATAAGATGACAGACTTTTATACTAAATGTTTAAAACTTACTTCGAAAAAAATATTTAGGTAAAGGTTTGGGGGGCATCTGTAATTCTTAGGTTAAGTAATTGTAGCATTAATTTGTAGGTTATAAATTTATAATAGCTTTGGTTTTAAAATATCACATCCGCATTCGTCAGGATTCGGCGACTGTCGGAAAAGTGTACAGCAACACAAACATATACACACGTCTCGGTTATTATATGTGATTCAAAATACGGCATAACGGAAAATATCACCATACAATTTAGACAATATTCTTGTTTTGCACAATTCAGTACATTTTCCCAATTAATAATGGCAATAGCGAACAATATACGAATGTATATAATTTAATTACAGTAGTTTTAATCACGTAATCGACTGTTATAATTAGCATTTTTTAAAGACAATTGGTTTTCAATTTTAAATAATGGTTTAAAAGCCTATAGTAATTAATTAGTATGTTAAGTGATTTTCAGACTTGAAATTTCTGATTGGTACATTTAAAAGTGCATGTAGATTCAATATTTTTGTAAGTGTCTGGAAATGTTTACCAGTCATTTAAATTTTAATTATGCTTAATATGTTTGAAGAAATTGATAAATTTGTACGATTTATATTTGAAAAATTAATTCAAAGTACCTACCCGATTGTCCTTGTACCTAATACTTACAAAGGGCAAGTTGTATTAATTTAAAACAACCATTCTAAAGTTCTACACTATGAAAATTAAGATTAATTATTTTGCAGTTCCTTTGGGAAGCTTCTTTAGCGCACGTGACAGTAGCTTATTTAAGGCTTTATTTATCCTGAAAGAATACGTAGTGTGCTTAGAATATTGTTTAAAAACTGAAACTTGGTAATAAAAGGGAACAATCATTTACCTACATGCTTCACAAACGTAAGTACTTATTACCAATACCCCTATCTAGCATACCTACGTTTATTCGGTATATTGTAGAAAATTGAGCCCTTTTTAAATTGAAATTCCTGACAATACTTCAACTGATAAAGTAAGAAAATGAACTTTCTTTCTAAAAAACAGGTGTGCTCTATTCAGTTTATTGTACTGTTAAGACCAAGGAAACTGCTCTAACATAGGTGTAACAATTTTGCAATATAAAAAAATGGCTAATTCTTTGCTTTCAAGAATTTACCTTCGAGCACTAAAGTGACAATCTTGGATTTTTATTATTCATTTTATTATTGATTAGAGATAATAACGATGAAATCGCTAATTTCAGAAGGAATTGCTTAAATCCATATTTGAAGATAATTTCGTTACATGAATATTAAGTAGGAGTTCAGATACATTTAGTGTAGATATAACACACATACGTGAACATGACTCCGTAAAGTTTGAATTACGTACTGAAGTATTTAATTTTTTATTACCATTAAATCAAGTATAGAGGAATGATATACTGAAATGGATACACGCGCTGCGCCGGTTATGTAACGTTAAATAGCAATAAGATACATATTAGCCCAACTGATTACAGATAAATCCAATCATAGGATTAGTAGAATTTCAGGGCTTAATTGCATACAATATTATTGTTGTAAGAGAAATAATGATAATGTGCAGGGCAGCTATAAAATTGCTGAATTCTAAAATGGGCGGAAGGTGACATAAAATATAAATGCTGTATATAATAATATTGAAAATTGTAAACATTCGTTTGGAAAACGGTAAGTCTACGTCTGTGACATTGAAGAACTTTCACTGAAAATTAAACACAAAACACTCAACGATCTTGCCAAAATATTAGAGGTCGCGTACTTCTAGTTCACAAAAGGCTAAATGCTCTAGATTAACCTACGCTATGAAACCTTTAGTCCTTTGCTTTATGCGGAATCTTCAGCTTCCACGCAATAAGATACGCTTTATCTAATTTATTAACAATGAATTATTCTATCTACGTCATGTATCTACTCATAAAACCAATGTATTGATGAATTTGTAGCAATTGCCCAGGACGAAAAATAGTGACAGTACTGTAATAAATTTGTTCAGCTATGGTTGACTGCGAAAGATTTTAAAATGTTTTATATCAATCACGAATATTTTTATATTTGTCTGTTTGAACCTTTTTCCAATTTAAAGGCATTGTTTCTAAAATTGATACAGTAACCTTCACGAGCACACGGGAAATAATACCAAAATGTAGCAAAAATTCAAGGAAGTTTGCTGTAGAAATATGTATGGAGAATATGTTACTGGCGTTGAATTGTGATGGCAAAACCTTCATTTAAGAATCATAGCATTACAAGTGTGATGGAGTCTTTTTTACGCGCACTGCTTAATAAAAACTCACAGACGACGCAGAGGTAAAATACTTTGACTTTTACTTTAGTTCCAAAAGTATCAGTAATCACAAAACCTTCCCCATGCACAAAATTTATTGAATAATTGATCCAATTAAGGAATACGATATATATATAAAATTTCTGGATTAAATTCGTCAATACTTAAATTCGTTAATACAGCTTGTTTCGACACTAATTAGACTGTCATCATTAGGCTAAAAATAATAGTGATAAACAATAAACTTAAGGTATAGCAGTCTACTTACTATAAATAAAATTTTTAGGGACAGACGGTTAAATTAAAACGTTAAAACATAAATATGAAAGTGAAAAATTTGAATCAAAGCAAAAGCAAAAAATTAACATCACGCAGATCATCACTGGGAGCAAGCGAGACAAACCAAAAATCAACAGGAAGTGATTAATGCAGATTAATTAAAAATCTAACGTTCCATGCTAAAAAATATGAGGTTAAATAAATTGATAAGGAAAAAACCAACTTATGGGAAAAAACAATTAACACAGGATTACTTAAGTGACATAAACATTAAACTTTAACGGGGCCACATTTTAGAAGCCCTAGAGAACGCACCATTAGCAGTGAAAGACGAGAGACTAGGTCAACAAATTTACAAATGGCATTCCCATATGAAATTGACAGATAAAGGAAAGGAGGAAAACTGTAATATCGACCAGATATACAAGGAGATAAAATACGGGTAAAACAACCAAAATTGGATTGGTACATTTTTGTCAAATTAAGGATTTCATTAAGTTGGAATTTTTGTTGAAATGGGTGACAATTTCCTTAACTTCAAGCAAGTCTAACTTGACACCTTTGTCGTAAAAGTGGAGGATTTCGTAATTTGATTTGGGGGTTAAAGGAATGGGCAGATTGTAAAATGTGTTCAGCGAAGGATAATTTAGAGCATATGTTATTATTTTTGATACACGTAGAGTGTTCGGAAAACCTGACTTTGAATTTGCGACCCGTTTGGTCAATATAAAAGGCTGGACAAGTGTCACATAACAACTTGTTAGTTCAAAAATGTACAGAGAGAATCTTGTGATAAGTTTTTAATAATTTGCTCATTAAGTTCACTGCTCCGATAAATTCATTGTAATTCGTGAGATATGGAACATATGCATAACAATTGCACAGACAGTCGCACTCCGCACGCTTATTGCAGGATATATGAACAATTGTTGGAATTCCGGAGGAAATGTCCATTTCCAGTATATGCCTTTCCAAACCCGATCAGTATGGAATAAAGATTGCTTGCATGTATGACAGTGGAATATATTACATGATAAGCGGAATACTATTAATGTATATTGGAAAGAAAGACCAAAATATAAAACAACAGTGGGTTACCTTGGTAAAAAACCTATCACAAAACTATAAATAATTTTGGATTAATAATTATTCATTAACATTAATTTTGTATGAAGAAATCTCTCCATCATTTTTCTTAGCGGCAAAAAGGTTTATTTCATCACAATTTGCGTTTAGCGACAAAATAACAGTGCTTCTTTTAAAGTTTAAACCAAAGAAGTCTTAAGACGCTATACTGTTATGTAGCTTACAGCCTGCTTGCAAAGGAGTTCGATGACACTGCTTCAAGTGTTCAAGAGCAATAATGTGCAAGTAATTATACGTGTCCACGACTATACTTCAAAAAATGAAAAACCTCTTGGTTTAAAAATGTTTGTAACGAGCATAACAATGATGTATGTGAACACTTCAAAGTGCAAAACATACCTTTCAAGTTGCTTAGTTTCAGTATTTTTTAAATTTGATATTTTGCTCAATTTTCTAGGATTTTAAATAAAAATTTAGATGCCATTTCTAATAAAGGGGTTATAAATTCTGATTCGATATCGCCGGAAACATCAAGAGTTCAGCACGAATATTGAAATTATAATTAACAGATTATTAAATTAATTTAAATGAATAAGTGGGAATAAATCGAATTTCAATATTAAGGGGCTTCTCAAATGGCCGTTTTAGATGCGTTGCAAGCTTCTACAAAATTCGCTTTTCTGTTGAAAGTATAAGAGCTAGACAACTGAAATAATTAGAAAGGCTAGCTGTCTTGAGACAGTTTGTGTAATTTTGAAGGCAAAAATATAAAAAATAAGTGGAAAACGAATTTCAACAACAAATTTTACCCTGGTTCTCGCCGTGTTGCGTTTCTGGTCTTGCCATAAACTTTTCAATAATAATATTATCTTCATATAAAAACTATCTATTTATAAACTAAAGACACGCATCTAGGACACACTTGTGTAACTTCTTGCAAATAATCGATGGTACCTTGTGTCTTCAACTTTCTCGTAAAATTCGTTTTCTACTCATTTTTTATATTTTTGCCTTTAAAATTACACAAATGGCTCAAGACAACTATATAACTAGCCTTTCTAATATTTCAGATATTTGTTTAAGTCTCTAGCTTTTATACTTTCAACGGAAAAGCGAATTTTGTAGAGACCTGCAACGCATCTAAAGCGGCCGTTTTAGAACCCTCTTAATAGAATGTGTAAAACCGTAAGTTATTATTTGTTTGTATTGGCAGAAGCGAAATAATTCCAACGTTTACTTGTATTTCTATAAATAGGTAACTACTAGCAGTTAAACGTTTAATTAGGAACTATATGTGTATAGAATTCCCTTGAGAGCAATTACATCAGATAACAGGGAGCAACTACCCAAGCAAGTGGAAATTTGCTCGAATATACACAATATTGTGTTAATTACGGACGAAGCTTACCTTTTTTACGTCGCTCGACGGAGATAGCCTGACCATCTTCTCTCCTCCACATGATTTTAGGTGTGGGAAATCCATCAGCCTTACACGTTAAACTAATATTTTGGTTTTCACGAACGGCGACAGTTGATTGTGTGCTTTCGGTGTCCAAATATTAGGCGGAACTGTAAAAAACATTACACTAAGATAGAGCTTTTAGAATAACAACTTTTACGTACCACTACTTGCAAATAGCCTACTTGACTAATCATAGGATTAGTATTGACTTGGCACATGTAATATCCCCGATCCTCTTGTTGAACGCTGCTGCTCACATGCAAGAGCCACGTCTTAGCATTATCGTGAGAGACGCTAAAACCGTGGAACTCTGGAGATAACGTGTCGGTGAATCGTTAGAATCATCTGTCGATCTATGTGTATCCAAGCAACCTGTAAAAAGAAATCTTAAACAATATCAAAACGAAGAGAGAATTTTTATATTCTCTAGATACTAAATAGACAATATTTGGATGACGGCCAACACGATCCGATCATGTAATGCAGATTGGCTTGCGGATTTTCAAGCTGACGTTACGTTAGACGCTTAAGAAACATCTGTTCCATTTTCCAAAACAATAAACCTGTTCAAGAAAATGATGAGAACTATGTTTTAAATGAAGATACAAGCGAAATTTATGGAACGGGTTGTCACGAGTTAAATTGGAAAACAGACGAGCAATAGCCAATTTTAATTCTAACAATTTTCTATGCACGAAAACTACAATTTCGTGACAAAGCCTCATAATATTACGCAGATTTTACTTCGAAATTAAAATTTTGATAGTTATATTCAGAATGTATAACGCAATTTATCCAAGGGATATTTAACTTTAGCGAGATAATCATTTCACGTAAGTAGATTTTCAGTTCATTTCGAACCCAGTTTAAATTTCTTTTGTCTTTTCCTGAAGTATATCACGCTGCACTGAACGATCCTAAATAAACGGAGTCTGTTCCATGGACACAGCTCAAGAGTACTTCGTATTCAGGGAAAATGGCAATTGTAGTGAAGTTCTTCTAACTTAGGCAAACACATTAGGTATAATGGATCCTTGAAACAAATAACTTTTAGATACAACCTGAAGTGCATTTATACAAGCATATTAACCATAGTTCTTACTTAATAAATAAAGCAAACTTGTGTAAAATGATGTAAATTAAAATGTATTGGTCTATTAAGCATTCACGTTTTGTTACCTACGCTTTCACTTGTAAAAGATTAGTTTTAATCTACATTAGTACAATTTTCATTGAAATGGAAAAATTAGGGGCAATTTTTTTGATTTTTTAGGTCCGTAAAGTTGGAGGTATACTCGTATGGCGATATTCACACATTATAATATTGTGCTCATTATTACCTTATTGTAAAGATTTTGGTGCTCTAGAGGTGTCGGCTTTATAAAAAGATTGTATGCGTTAAGTACACCTCCAACTTTACACTGTGGGTTTGTTTACTTTCGCGCCAAAATAGATGTGGAGCCATTATCAAATTTTGAGCTAATTTTATGATAATGCAGTAGTAGGGGCGAGAATATTAATCACTTTACACACTCCCAACTTCCGGTTGGTGTGGCGTATATTGGTAATGAATCCTTCATTGAGATTTTGTATCTTTAAATGGAATTTGATTGAAGCGCGTTTATTACACAGGGTGGTCAACGAAAAGGTAACAGACGGGATTTCTGGCTAGAAACAATTTTTTTTTTGAGAAATGCAAAAAACACGTCAATTTTTATGTCAAGGGGGGACAACTTTTGTCTTTACTTTCAACCTGAAATGATTTCATCCCTTAGCGCTGTGGGAACAACCCCTAAAATTGAAATAGGGGTGATGGGGTAAGTGATACATCAATTGAAGGTCTTTCTTTTATGAATTCAGTGCATTAGTTTTTTTATTTTTAACAATAAAATTGAAGTTGCAAAATGGAAAATTTTTTTTGATTCTTTATTTATTTTTTTTATGGAGTCATGTAAAGAGTAAAGTTTATTACACTGCGCGGAATCTTTGAAGGAGTTACATGAAATAAAAAATAAATAAATGAAATGTTGCAAAATGTACGGGAACGATTTAATCAAATCTGTATTACTGCATGGAAGGTGAAGGCAGGCACTTCGAACATTCATTAAACTAAGGTTGAATATGCATAAACTGGTTTATTATTAGCACAGAAAAAATGTTTTTATTAAAAAATTTAAAGGTTGTTTACTTGTACCTAAGGGGTGAAACAATGTTGTAAATGGCAGTAAAAGTACCCTAATTTCTATAAAAAAAACAATTGACTTTTAGTTTTTAATGCCTCAAACTCTTCCTTTCCTCATTTTACATTTTTTGCAGCTTCAATTTATTTGTTAAAATAAAAAAAACTATAAGTACACTGATTCAGAAAAGAAAGACCTTTCAAATGACGTATCACTTGCCCCATCATCCCTATTTAAATTTTAGGGGTTTTCTCGCAGCTTTAAGGAATGAAATCATTTCAGCTTGAAAATTATGACAAAGTTGTCCCCCTTGATATAAACATTGCCGTGGTTTTCATTCTCAAAAGAAAAAATTTTCTAGCCAGAAACTCGTCTGTTACCTTTTCGTTGCCCACCCTCTATAGCTCGTACTGAACGAGAAGATAATTTTCATGAATAAGTAATAATAATAATACAGGGTTTTTTTTGGGAGCTTTAGTTGGACATTTCTGGGAAAGTGTTATAGATAGGTTTTGAAAATTTGAACTCAGGGGTTACTTTGAAAACCGAAATGATGTAAAATATTTTCAAAATCGCAGCACTTCCGGAAATGTCCGAGTAGCTAGTAACTTCGTTATTTTAAATGGCAACTCCTATTTTTTATTACCTACATTTTTTTAATACCCATATGTGATGTCAATATCTACACAATTTATGGTTTTTAACTTATTTTCATTTATTACTTTGATAATTCATTAACTCCAAACCGTAGTTATGGCAACCAAGTTTTCACTAGCGCATAGAGGAAGAATAGGGCTTTCTTTTGGTGTACTTAAAAAAACTTCATTTACGTACGACCTCACCTATGGGGCTACAAATTTAAGAAAATTCACTAAAGATTCAGTTTTTTTATTAAATGTGCCCGAATATTAACTTAATCTCATTTTCATCTTCGATTGGTTGTCTAAAGGCTTTAAACGAGATGGTCCGTAAATACTTCTCTGCCTTTTGAGCGTCATGTTTTTGTCCACTCTCCGTTTCAGTTCGTTGGGGGGGGGGGGGGGGGGAGGCAACTTGAGTTTCCTGGTGGCTTTACACAAGACGTATTCTGTAGCCTCGGTAGCTGTAAGAATTTGTAGATATTTTGGATGTTTTTGTTTTTCTCCTTATTTAGGACCTCCCTGAGTGCTTTTACATACCGCTTTATTAAGGTCAGCTTTGTCCTGAGGTGATTTTGTTATTTGCCACCTCTCAATTTTCTCTTTTCCTTTTTAGTTTGATTGCTCTTGAGTGTTGGTTAGATATTCTGTGGAAATTTCTATGTCGAAATTTGTTTTCAGAGGAACATCCAGTGATAAGTTGTTTTCAATTTTGTTCCGGAACTGCCCAGTTAGTACACTTTGAGGTGAGAGAGGGGCTTTGTCTTTTAGTAATATTTTTTACTAAGTGTTATAATTACCGGAGAATGATCTGATGAGTGCTCAGACATGATTCGGCCTTAGCGCAGTTTGTGGGAATTCCCCTGACGATACAGAAATCAAAACATCGGGTATCTGTCTTCTATCGGTTGGCCAGTATAGTATATTGAAACATAGTGAAATACAAGAAATGTCAAACATCCCATTAACATTACAATCCCATTAAAATTTTCCATCCTCATAATAGTTTGGTTAATTTATTGACAAAGGAACGTGTACATAATTGTTGTACAAATGTTAGTAGAAGAGGCGAATGGCTTGTAATGTTTATTACTTTTAATTATAGAAACTATTTTTTTATTTCATAATTATGATCTGGTATAACCTCAACTTTACCATTTTACCTAGGACACTAAACTGGTCCTGTAAAACTACAAAGTTGATATGCATTCTACGGCAAGCGTATGCTAAACTATCATAAATAACATTAGAAGAAGCACTAAACAAAATTGTATAAGATATACATTTTTGGGATTCTAAAAATAACTTTTTTATTTATTAGTTATATAAAAAAGTAAGCAATACGTGAAGTGTCGAAAGTGGTGGTACGTTTCGTTGGGAACCTTCATAAAATATTATGAGTTTTATATAAATCCAAGTTTGTTCAAATGTATGCTTCTTTGATATCCTATCATCGGAAACGCATCAGCACGCAACTGTGAGTTGCCATTGGAACAGTTCTTTAAAATACAGGTACAAAAATACAATGCAGAAGTCGCATGAATATATGTATGAGATTCGCGTACTTATTGAGCCATTGGCGTTGTATTAAGAAAAATAGAAAGATACAAATACCGCTTTCATTTTGTCTTCCAAAGCTTCAACAAAGTGTATTAAAGTTGCACATTAATGCAACGTTTCCTAGGTTAGAGTAACGGTACCATCTAATTAGAATGCATGATACGATTACTGTTATTGTTATTATAGGCTTAAATTGAATGTAATCAAATTGAAGCGCATCGAACAATAAACCGTTCAATGAAACCGCTGAAAATCCGAGTTTGAACAATCCTAAACCTATTACAATAACTTTGTTCGTCCAAATTGCCTCGTGTTTAAAAAAATAGCTCACAGTTTCAATTACAATGATCAATTAAGTCAAAATTTAACATTTTCAATGAAAATATTTTAATGAACCCATTGCGAAACGAACGCAATTAGAAATTCCGTAGCGTAAATGTTCTTTGCAATAATGTATTTACAAGCTTCTCAAAGTAGTTAAGCTATAAAACAAATTTTTAATGGCAGCATTACTTGTAACCGATTTGCATATTTACAATTTTTTTCTTCAACAAACCGTAAAACGTACAACTCATTCAGGATTTTCTTTTGCTTCTTTTTTCTCTTGGATTAGCGTTCTAAATGAACATTTCCTACATTATTAGGTAAAATAATGATTTCCTTTCACCTTTACTTAATTATCTAAAGTAGATTCAACTTTAAAATTTACAATTTCCAGTACTTTTATTATATTAAAGTATGAAGGTATGAAATCCACTCTACAATTATTTACATTAGAATTGAATTATTTTGTGCCTTTTGACAAGAAGAAAATAATAACGCTCTTTCAAATTATACAAATCTTAACTTACTTTCAGTAAAGTAACGAAGATACTTCTTTTTTATATGCTGAAGCACATTATCCAGTCCACCAAAAATCCAGCACTGTCCATTGATATTATTATAAGAATATTCCGCTATAGTAAACCTAGTACTGGCACGTCATTGTTCTGTTTATACCTTTATGGCACGCTATTCTTTTCATCTTGTATGTCGTAAACAATCCTATATCGTTTTAGATGAATCAGGGCGGCTATCAATGTTTTTATAGCCGTAATAATGCCCCCATATTAATTTCATTGCATAAACTTCATATGAATACGTAACGGGGCTACTAGAAACTAAAAAAGAGCGGATTGTTGCTTCTAAACTTAGTTTCAGGTTTACCTGTCTTTTGTTATTCTATTCTTTATTAATCTCCCATCTTCCATTTTCTTATTAATTTTTTAGCAACTTACGGAATTTTATACCAATTTACAGGATGGATGTCCTTGTCTAAATAAAATGAAACTTTTTTTTTCTATTTCGATATTTTTATCGAAGTAACAATATTTTAACTATTACTGATGAAAAACCTAATTATTATCAACATTATTACTATTAGTCTAAAAATTTTCGGCCTGCATCAATATTTTCTTTGAGCCGCTTCCTCTATTTGTCAGGCCGGTTTAGGTTACCACCCCATCCACCGCTGCATACGTAGATATAATTTGTAACCATAACAATAGACAGTGTTGCAGGGAATATTTTAAGAAACTCAAATTACTAACCGTAGTGAATACCTATATTTTGAAATCTGCTTATATACTAGATATATTTATTTGTCTTAATTACATAACAAACGATTCTTATTTTACTAAAAAAAAAATATATCTAGAAATCTGCTTATATGTGTATGGGATCCTTTCTCGGTACAATCAATCATCAATATACATAATACCACGCACAAAAAGACATTCCTGCAATTTCTGATAAAACCTCACTTTTCCAAAAAAAACTTCATTTGCAATGCCCGGAATATCTTTAATTCTGACGATATCAAATATTCTTTAACAATTCATACTTTTAAAACAAAGCTGAATAAACATTTAAGAGAAAATTGTTTTTACATTGTGACTGAGTATTATCATTTTGTTGGTTCACTCTGAACATTATTTTTCTTTTAATTTTTAACCTGTGTACTTGTTAGAATTGATTGAACTTGTACATTTTTAAGCCACAATTATCTATTTTTGTAATTTATGTGTTGTACTGACGTATGTTTTTCCACATTTTCTATTCTATATTGAGAATGCAGACATTTCAAAAAATAAATTATTATTAGATATTATTACCATGTGCCAATTTAACGTTAAAAAAATTACATCTTCTTACAATAAGAAAGTTTACTAAAAATCATGCTTAGTGATTAAGAAATCAATTTAACTGGTAATGTTTAACCGACAAATTGTACCGTTAAAATTCAAACTAGACGAACATAATTTATTATTATTGACCTATTAGGCTATAGAATTAGCTTTGCCTTTGCTTAGCATGAATTTTTTAATTTGGTTTCAATAGTTTCGTGTGACTACGTATTTCGTTTTAGATGTTCTCGGAATGACAAACTTCTACCTCACGAGAGGTAAAAGGAAGGAGCATATCCATGACGTCCATAATATAAGTAGACAATAAATAGTACCACATACTGGTTTCAAAAATTATGTGTGACTACGTAATGCTGTATACCGTATTTTTCAGATGGAGTTCTTTGTTGCAATAACAATATTAAAAACTCGATAGATAGCAATTCGAATATAACGAAATTGGCAAATTTGATCCCTTAATACCTCAATTTGATAGTGGAGAGAACCAACAGACAAACTTTATGAACCCGTTGAATGCAGTGACATGACATGGTTCAATGAAGACTCATTGAACACTAGGTACTGTAAAGAATTTGATCAGAAAACGTAAGCTTGGAGGGAATCAGAAAAAGGTCTTTAAAACTAGTGATGTGTTTTATTCGGAAAACACTTGTTCCTTGCCTTTTTGGTACTGTTCCATAACGAGAGAGCACATTTGTTTGCTTTTTATCCTTAGTTATTCCTTTTTGATCTTCATTCATCTCTTTGGATCCTCCATTTGCATAAATAACACATTGCCCATAGATTGGATAGACTGCAACATTGGTATAACTATACTTCTTAAGAGTTGTTGCATCTTTATACTTGATTGAAGTATTAGGCATAAATATGTGGCCAAGCCGTTACCTACTTTAAACAGGAAGCTGCAGAGCATTAAGGTTATCTCTTAAAAAAATTCTCTTACGAAAGGAGGCATTAAATATATAGGCCGTTGCTCTGAAGAAATAAAGTGGGAAGAAAATATGACAATTAACGAGTGCTACTTGATAAGTGGACATTGAGCTTGCATAAAATCGAAAGTAGTAGCAGCGCCATGTTTTTATATGATGAAAAGAAACTAATTTCAAAAAACTGTTTGAAATTTTTACCCAATTACAGTTTTGGTTCATAATGAAGCTACTCTCCTACATCCGTTATTCATAATTTACGTTGGCAGTCAATTATAGATTTCACCATCCTATATCCCATCTGGGCGAAACGCGGCAAACTATTATCTACTATACGTTATAAACAACCACTTCCTTCGTTATTAAAAGTTCATAAATTACATGAAAAAAATAACGCTAATTTTACCCTATTATCTTACAAACTAAGATACGTTTAGTGCATATAAGGGAAACAAAATTAAAATTAATGACAGAAAAGGATGTGTTTATCTAGATTAAAATTTTGTAATTAAAACAATTTATTACATTTAATTACTTCGTTCCGCACTAAATTATCTTGTGTAATGTAGAAAAAGTACTAAGGGGGTTGTTTTGCTATAATCGTGAAAGAAGGATACAGTATTCATTATTTTAATACTCCACATTACTATATTTATTTAGTTTAGATCAAGAATATTTCAAATATATTTAAATAAGTTTGTATAATTTTCATGAGTGAAGTTTGTGTCGTAACTAATGATATTTTTGTAAATAACTACAAAGCGTTAAATTATTTCCAGGGAGGTTGTTGAATCATATTCAACAACATCCCTGCTATTGTATTCGTCACTTAAACGCTACAGGACTTTCACATAGTTGACTGTAAATCATCTTGAGATCTAATTAGCAATTAGCTGCACATATGCCTACATCGAATTAATATGTGAAATTTGGAGCAAATGCTAGAAAATGTATGATAATTTTCGTATTAAATTAGAAAAACAAGAAAGACATGCATATTACATACTTACCTAATAATGACAAAATTTTAATTACAATAACAAGAAATTAATTCAAAGCTAATTTCATGAAAAGAGATACCTTTACAATCTTATACGATATTTATTAAAGTGACTTGTATATTTTTAACGAATAAGCATACCTAATGGAAACATGGAGAAGGCCATCTGTACCAACTGCGAAGAGTATCCGTCGAAATAGTATATAGGGAACACTATCTCTACGAAAATTCGCAAAAAAAGTAGAAATGGTTCAATAACAAACAAAAAAAGTATTAGGGAAAAATTCAGCGAAAAAGCAGCAGGTACGGTCCAGAAACACGTTCACACCACCTCCCCGTACTTATTATACTCATAACACTTATCTATCTCATATTGCACGCATTGTATAAAAAATGTTCCTAAATATGAATACAAACCATCACCATACGGTGGCCGGCACTGGGAAGAAATGAAGAACTAGAAGGAAAGCGGAAAGAAATGAAACTCCATATCTCTGTCTAAAATCGGAGTGGTAATAATGTTATGGAAGTCATATGGTTACTGATACGTATTACTGCTACTCGAGCTATGACAATATTCTTGTCACAAGGCTATAGCTACGCATCACAGAAGCACAGGCTAAGTTAAAATCCCATTTGTTCACTGAGTGGTCTAAATGAATATAAGTAAATAACTCTTGGGTCGCCTCTTTCGCATACCGAGGGAGTTGGTCTCACAGCCGGTACACAGAAGTCGAAAAGGAAGAAACCTCGAGGAGTATTAGAAGATTTACATGTTAAATAACAGCGGCACCTCTTATTGAGCATTCATATCAGTCTAATTTATTTCTAAATAGGTAACCTCAATATTTATTTTAAGGGGAGATTGCGAGCTTTTATTATTCTTTAAGTTTGTTAGTGAGTATTTGAAATATCTTCGTCCATTGAGAATGCCGCCAACTGTGAAATACGCTTCATGGTGGCACAATTAATGCTGCAACTTTTGTGAGACCTTTCAAAAATTGCGCCGTACAATCGAAAGCAAAAGGCGCGGTATGCTAAAAAAGGGGATCGTTTTGCTTCATGGCAATTCCCGTCCTCACACAACCAATCGAACTGAAGAGCTGATCAAATCATTTGTCTGAGAACAACTTCATCACCCTCAGTACTACCTCAGTAATTCCTGCATTCCATGAAACATCTGTGTGGTCAGTGGCAAGACTACGATGAAGATGTGAAAACGACCGCAACGACCGTTGCAGTGGTTATCCATCAGGCGACAGATTTCTACGAGTATGGTATTCAAAAACTGGTTGTACGATACGATAAATTACTTAATATTGGTGGAAATTATATTGAAAAGTATATCTAAGTACTTACAGGATTTCATGTACAAATAAAATTGTTAGAAAAAGTCTACTAGTGGTAGGCGGGTAGCCTTTTTCATGTACCTATAGGAATCACTTTAATTAATACCTTATTAAAGTGGACCAGAGGAAAATGATTTTTTCTTTCTTTTCGTGCAACCAGTTATTACCTACAGGAGTAACACCAGTACGAATGGATAGCGATCGTGAAAGTATAACAAACATAACCGTAATAAAACTGACTGATGGGACCCTGTGAGTAATGCAGTTAGTGGAAAACAATTAAATACCCACAAATAGTCTACGGTGACGTGTAAAAATAATGTGACTGAACTAGAGTGAGTACGACAGGATAAACTTATTTTTCAAGGAAAACAATTCGTTTTTTCTGGAAAAATTAGTCTCAAACTTTTTCCATATGAACGGATTTCTCTTAACACTGCTGGATACAATGAGCGATTTTCAAGTAACGGATCACCCTAGAATTTATATGTTACGTCCAAGCTCAAGTTCGGGATACGTAGATAAATGCTTTTTTTTATTCTCCGCTACACTACATTATTTATCTGTTGAAAACGCAAACTTGCAAGTATTTTGTTTTAACGACAAACACCTCTATTACCTCCTACCACTTTTTCCACTTCAGGTGCTTCAAGGATGTCAAAACTTAGTTGAAAATGTTTGCATTCAAGAAATTATTAGTATGAATAGTTCGTTTGGTAATAATTAATTATTATCACCTTTTCGTGTAAGAAATTCTTTTCAAGTCGCTTTGCATGAAAACTTCGTCTATTATACAACTTTACATAAAGCAATATTACACAGATATTCAAAAAGTGTTTTGAAAGGGAAAATGTCTACAGTAGCATTCGAATTGACAGTCATAAATCCCTGTAACTGGTATAAATCGTAAATCAGCTTTTATATTGTTCTGTACGTCATAAACTTTAAGAATTGAGAAGTAATAATTTTAAAATAAATTGATAAATTAGTGTTTCACATGTACTATAGGTATAGATTTATATGGAATGGAATGAAATGAAATATGAATTTCGTGACTTCTTATATCTTACTCATTTTTAAATTTGCTGCTGTATATATCTTTTATATGGCTTGCATCTTTACTTTAAAGATCATTTAAATCATTGCAAGCGAAACTTACAAAGTTATTATCAAATATTATTTTTGACGCGTGCTGGTTATTGATCTACAAAGATGTTACACATATTCCCTAAATAATACATGTTGACTACATTATGGTAAAAGAAAAAAAAATATGTTGATACAGATGTGGCGTTGAGGCTACATAATACAGGAATACATAACACTTTGAAGAACTCTTTTTTTTGCATTGAATAAATTCATAAATTACCCTTGGAAACATTTCTTTATATACGTGAGGTGTAGGTATGATGTTAAAGTTATCGCTCTATTTGTGGTTATTGTGGTCATTAATACTTTATTATAAGTTAATTCCTAGATAATTATATGATCTACAATAAGGTAATTAAAAATGTTACAGGGAGGAGTAATTACAGAACTTGGAGTAGAAAAATAGCTCAAAATCAACAGCCCAAACTATTGCTCCACGAATACTTTAAGCGATAATGGGATTGGGAGTATTATGCAGCATGGTAAGCGTAAATGTAGCTGTATAATATTTGGTCCGATTTTAACGAACCAAAAACCAAATTAATAACTTATTATGTAGTATAGACAGGAGTATAGATAAACAAACAATACACAATATAAAGGCTGTAAAAGATAAACTACATATTTTTAATAGAGCGTAACCAATTGATAGATTCTGGTATTAGTTCATTTAATTTAGTAAAGTCTCTCGGAAATCTGGCCACTGGACAATGATCAACAATATGTTCTATAGTTCCTCATTATCACCCAACGAATTTTCCACTACACCCCATTTGAATAACATAAAATTACATTACCCATGACCTGTACGTATACGATTTAATTTCGTCTAAGTAATCCTAGAATGATGGAATACAGGAATGAATTTTGTAGGGTCCATAACCAAAGTTATGTTAAAGACCTTTTCGTTTGTCCAAAATAGTTTCCACGCATTTTCTAGTAAAAAATTTTGTATTTTCGTAATTGTTTTCCAAAAGGGTTTTATTAATAACTAGAAATGTGCTAACACACTGACATTAAAGAAATGGGTATAAGTGACACCCGTTTACAGTGGCTATAACCAACTATTTTTCATTAATCGCCATTTTCTGTTTCAAACATCTATTAGTTTGTACCTACCAGTTTTTCATTTATCTGTGGAAGAAAAACCACTTTTTACTATTAAAAACTCTATAAAAGAGAAAAGACGCAATAGATATATTTACGAGTGTAGTTTAGGTTAGCAGTGGATTTTTTTTACTGTAGTCAAATAGTCTTGTTATTAAAGTATTAGAATAGATAACGGAAAATTAACAGATATGATAGATAACTCTTTTCAGATGGGAAAGTTCCCGTGTTTAAAGTTTTTTTTTATTACTTGGAGAACCCTAAATTAATTATTCCCCAGTGGTTACAGTTTTAGAACTCAGGTCACGTGATAAATTTACATTAATGGCCGAATTTAAAAAGAAAGAAGAAAGGTATACTAATGAACAAGACATGTAATTTTCTTCCCGTTATAAGTCTGAAGATGACCGCGGTCGGAACTAGTAGCATAGGTATCTGGAAAATAACATAAAACGTCTGATGCAAATTGAGGAATCAATAAAGCGAAGTTTGGTTGAAAATCTTGAATTAAAATAAACCATTTTCACAGAAAAGGTAAATAGTCATTCTGCGGTAATCCTCAACTATTTATGGTTTAGCACGATTTTGCTTTAGCGTAAATTAGTGGGAGTTCAACGGCTAAAACCTTCCTTTGAAGAACTAAACAGAACTATCTATTTCTACAACTTTCAAGGGTCGCACAAACTTTTTTCGCGTAACCAATAGATCTCCCTGGAGAAGATGTCTATAGTCTATACCATCTTAAATGTCCTCTATCGGATTAAACGACCCTAAAGATTAGAAAAGGTAAAACGTATATGGTAACTTTTCTTCTTTATTACGCATAAGTACCTACCATTCTGTTATCCTACTTTGAATGGTAGTTATGCCTAATAAGGAAGAAAAGGTTACCATATACGTTTTACCTTGTCTTACCTTTAGGGGCGTTTAATCTGATAGAGGACATTTAAGAAATAATATGAAACCGGAATTTGGCCCTAGCTGTCAATGTAGTTACCATCATAGAAGTATAAGCTTGAAAGCTTGGGAAAAGCTTGACTTGTAAAAGCTTGGTAACTCAAGGCGACTAAGAAGCGCAATGCTAGCCACACAGGGATATTCTTCAGATATGGCCGGCGCGAAATTGTAGCTCTAATACACTTAACTCGTATAACATGGTCCAATGTTCTAAAAGCCTGACTATCATTATATTAGAACTTGCAGTGTTCTGCTAGAGGAGAAGATCTACCATTTGCTGTTTGAAATCATATCAAAGTCAGCTGCTTGTAGTGGTGTAGACACTGTCAGTGGCAAATTATTTAAACGTCACCCAATACCGAAGGAGACCTTTCGAAAAGATGAAAGGATTATCTATGTGAGGCAACTACTGAGTCTTGCAGACAACATCCCTCATTTGGTGTTGTTAGCAGTCAAGTCACGATAATCTTGTACTTAATTGAAAAATAATATTCTTAGAACACACTTCTAGCAAATATCCAGTTATGCTCTTTACCTTTTTTACCGAAAGGAATTATACTTACGACGAGGAGGATGAAAATGAATAAAAAAGAATCGGCTAGTAGGGCATGAGCTACAGTTGAGTCGTAAAAAATAGAGAAATACTAACATTAGTTGCATTAATAAAGGAGAACAAAAACTGTACCATTGGCATTGGACAGAAAATTGCGAGTAAGAAGACGTTTGTGTCGCAAGACAAAAATTGGGGGGGGGGGGGGGGGGGGGGGGGGGGGGGGGGGGGGGGGGGGGGGGGGGGGGGGGGGGGGGGGGGGGGGGGGGGGGGGGGGGGGGGGGGGGGGGGGGGAACTTTCCGATTGAACCCTGCTGTAGCTTGGGTGTGCATTGCATTAATCTAGTGAAACCCTTATTACAGAGAATCTTGATTTATGTATAACTGCAAGAATGTAATCACTCTAGTATAACCAGCAACATCGTTTAACGAAATTGACCAATTTAAAATTCAATAGAATTCAATGGGATCAGTTGATACTTTTGAATCATATAAGGAGCAAAAAAATTATCTTCCCAGCGTGGCTTTCTTCGTAAATTTTAATAAAAGCATTAACCCACTTTTGTTTTTATGATCTGAAATATTAAGCAAAACGTGCATGTGGTAACGGTGCTCACGGTATATATGGTTAATAAATGTGAAAGCACCTTGCAAGTTGGTACAGTAACAATGTAAATGGTATGATTTATGTTTAGACAAATGATTATGAACAGTACGAAACATGTTGGGTCTGCGCTTGTATTTACGGTGGTAATATATTAAATAAAACCGCTTTATTTACTCAACGTATAGCGCAGCTATTTTGACTATCTTCTTAAGCGAAACTTTTGAGGCAGGCGGACTTTCGTACTTGGACTAAAACGACGTAAGTAAATGTAAAGCAGGTTTCTAATATTTTGCTAAGAATATTTCATGACGCCGCGAATTACGTATGCCGTAGGTGAACATGTAAATAGATGAACGCTTGTTAGATAGCGTGAAATGAGAAGGCCGTGCTTGCGTTTGGTAAGCAGTGGAGCAGATAGTCAAATGGAACGCCACAAACCAGCACTTTAGGACATTGAATATGTATGTGTAGTTGCTATAATACGTCCGTTTGTATATTTCACGAATTCGCAGTTCCTTGTACCGCTAAGCTTCTAATACGAGCAAGAAAGTTTATAAACTCGAAAACTTCTAATAAGAACGAGAATTTAAAGCGTATTCAAGCTCTCTCTAAATTTACATCCTTTAACATCACACCTACACGCTGGATGTTGCAGTCCTCACAAGCTCGTTATTCCCTCGGGTGCGACCACACGCTACATCATTACTAGTAAATATCAACCATGCGTTAACTTATGCAAGTGAACCAATTGTGAGCAAAGCTTGCGATTTAAATCTGAAAATTCCGTAGAAATTATACAGCGAGCCATACTACACGCTAATTGCACCCGTGTTACAAGTGATGATAGAGCAAAGGAAGAAATTCGCATTGTTTAGAGTTACACGTTTTATGTTAATGGGGAAATACATTACCATAACTTCAGCAGGATACAGCTGAGTCGCATTATCATATTTATATATCCGAGTTGGAAGTAATAACCGCCCCCAAACTAATTATACTGGCAACAACATAAGCTGAAGGCAACCGGCACAAATTACCGAAAAAGGTCGCTGTGCAGTGCCTGATAAGGTAAACTGATGACTCTTGAAGCAAAAACTTCAATAATCAATCAAATTCAATAAATGGGTTACCAAGAGCGTTGAGCGCTCAACGAACACTCTGTCGATGTCGAGCGACAATAGACTAACTTTGTGATTACTAAACGGACCCTTTCGCGCCACCCACCAATTTAACAACACCCGACCAGGGCTCAAATGGCTTAGAACACATCCAACAAGTAACCGATTTTTTTTCAGGGAATAAAAAATTCTACCTACCGCCGTTTAAGGGTGGCTAATCGGCTTAAACTGGATCAATAGTATAACGAAGCGACATAGAAACTACTAGAAACAAACCGGCGCAGCGGCGGCGAACTGATTAATTAGATTGAACCGTACATGGATGTGGAGAATTAAACCACTCGTTTGTTTTACAAACTTTGGTATATTATAATAAACTTATTATATAAAATGACATTTTCGCGTAACTAAAATAAACGAAAGCCTCTACTCTGCCTAAAATACCCCAAAATTGTTACAAGCTTTCATCACGTTAAAAGATGACATGATAAAGTACACAGTACAATCCCTCTTTAAAATTAGATACATTAATTTCATGTTTCATTTGGGAAATTTGGAACGATCTCAAGAAATAGACGACGAAAACCTAGTACTTCTATAAAACTTTCAACAAACTTCAGATAGAGGTAATATTCATAACACTCTTCCGTATATAACATTGTTAAGGTTCAACTTAAGGGTCTATAATGTTTATCCATAACCTTAACGGTGTAGGTGAAGATAAAAAGGAAGTTCTTGGCAATTATTGTGCTTTTCCTCTCTCCTTACTCAACTATATCTAAAATAAAATTCTAATCTGGTAATCTACGCCGTGTCACTTATGCCTATCACTGTTAGCGCCATTCAAATTTCGGTAGCGCTCCGTTGACTAATGATGAGTCAAGTAACACGTTTCCTACATGAATTAGAAGTTTGAGGGATCACAATAAACGGCCAGTAAGCAAGAATTCTGAAGGTATAAGGCGTACAAAGTGAATTACAAGCGTTGCTTAATGTAATAATGAAGCTACAATCAAATTGTGTTATGCATTAGAAACACCAAATTGTATTGCGTATATCTCATGTAACACATTAGCGATTATTTTCCTGTTATTAACTCGTCTTATCCCAGAAGGTATTTCAAATCAGATTATCAATACCCATTTCAAAGACCTGCTATTTTTTCTCTCATAGTTGTAATCTTCCAGATTTGAAAATGTATAGTGTAATTAATCTCCCATCTCAGTTTCATGCACGTTTAGAAATGCGAGGCTTGTTCAATGGAAATCTTTACATCTTTTTTTACAATGACATTGATTACTTATCCAACTGTGAAAAAGTGATCCCAA
>JAVRBK010000168.1:0-25263 GCA_036250285.1 Pyrocoelia pectoralis | reverse complement strand
TGTCAAATTTGACCTTATCAGGTCAACCCCCTAACCCCAGCAACCCCTAACTCAAGAATTTAAATAGGGAAAGGGTGTCGAGCGACCCCTCATTTGAAGCGTCTTTTAATTCTCTATTCGACAGTATGAATGAAAATTAGTTTTATTCAATTTTTTTCCACCCCCATGAAAAGCACCCTCTAGATTAACTAAGGTGAGGGTGTTGTTTAGGAAAAATCCTGAAATGTGCCGTTCAAAAGGTCAAAGGTGGCGTGTTTCAGGATTTTTCCTAAACAACACCCCCCCCCTTAGTTAATCTACTACTAAGGGTGCTATTCATGGGGGCGAAAAAAAAAATTGAGTAAATCTAATTTTCATTTATACTGTCAAATAGAGAATTAAAAGACGCTTCAAATGAGGGGTCGCTCGACACCCTCCCTATTTAAATTCTTGAGTTAGGGGTTGCTGGGGCTAGGGAGTTGACCTGACAAGGTCAAATTTGACATCAAAAGTTGTCCCCCAAAAATAGAAAATCGACGTGTCCGAGCGTTTTTTTAAGAAACTGGTCTAAGTGTCCCAAAACAGGCGTGTTACCTTTTCAATGGGCCACCCTGTATATTAATAGCCTAGACAGAGCACGAACTAGTAGGTAACTTGCAAGAATCTCAATTAAAGCTAAATAAAGAAAAAATAACCGACTGTGGGCGCAGGGCTACCGAAATGAAGTTGCAATCGTTGATGAAAGACAAAATTACATAGGAAGTGTTGAACAACCCTTAACCCTCTTCTTGGCAAGGTGTCTTGTGGCGCAGGAAAAAAATATTTTTCCATCTTTTCTGTTTGCTGCAGTGGTCCTTTTTAAAAATTTTCAAAAAAAAAAATTTTTTTTTTTTTTTAAGCTTGTATGATATTTTGACCTGTATCTATGGAGATACACTACCCAGTAGAGACAGATTCTGTTTGTATGTTACAGTACACGTTGCTATGTTAGTGGGTTGTATATTTTCTACCAATTATGTGGCAATGCATGTAGAGTGATTACATTATACTGAGAGAATGGAGTAATAATTCTAATGGAGATTTGTTAAGATTCATTTCTGTAAGTAACAACTGTAATTGTCAAGGGGGGGGGGGCAGGGGGACCATTGCCCCCCCCCCCCCCTGGGAAAAAGAAAAAGGCAAAAGTTATTAAAAATAAAAATAAATTTTGTACCAAATCTTGAAAAAACGCCAGAGCTATGAACCCCCAATAGGGCTCCCCCCCCCCTGGGAAAATTTTCTGGCGGCGCCCTTGGTAATTGTTGTAATATTTCTTTACAGAATAAGAGAATATGCATTTCTAGCAAGCTCATAGATCAATTTAGTTCTCTTGCTCATATTTAGTAACTGGAAAAGAAACATAAGAAATTAACATTTACCGTATCAAGGCGTCTGCAAAATCCGGCAATGTGCATCATAATATACAATTACAGTTTATTGCTTAACTTGCAGTGTATGGTGTAGGATACAACTACGAATTTCTAGTAAACGGGCAACGTATCTTCCGAGATACAAACTATTATAGGACGTCCTGAATTATAATGAAACACGGTATACGGCAAATGTTATGCAAATTGTAATCTTACATATCTGAAATTGTAAAATATCGAAAAAATCTTAGAAAATACAGGTTTTTACTGACAAAAATACAACATTTCTTACCTTGGCGTGCTCGTCAAACGTCACTTGCACGCCATTTACCCCACACAGGCGCAGACTTTGCGTTCCTAATTCAGCAAATTCCCATTTAATCATATAAGAACTACTCAAACACCTTCAAATAACGTGTCTTAGAAGATACATCGCCAAAGAAGTGACTAATTATGAAATCAGTAGGCTAAATTAATTCTTATAGAATACGTATCTAACAAGATTCATTACCAAGAAGAGGGTTTTAAGTCGGATAAACGACAGTTGCAAAACATTGAAATTATTTACATTCTAAAAGTTATAAATGTAATCTTAATTGGAGAAAAGTTATCGTCTAAAAATTCATTAAAAGGGTCTTTATACACTATAAATTATCCTCGAAGCGTTGTATTTTCATAAGAATTTTTTTGACATTTAATTTATTTCACCGATTGAAACTTAGATTTCCAAATTAAAAATTATATGAAAAACTGGAATTAATATAAGTACACAGTTTTACTTCGGGCTAAACCCTGGTAAAAAATTCGATAACGTATCAAGATTATTTTTTATATTAAATATCCGGCGGCAGTTATTAACTAAAGGATCGTTCGGTTGTCGTTCACAAATCAATACATTTTGCAACACGGAGCTCATAGAGCTTTATGCATGTGAATAAAAAGAGAAGCATAATATACTTTTATACTATAAAAGCTTAAAAGCATGGCAGCAAATGTTATTGGCTGTTGAAGGTAAGGATTTTATGTAACAAAAAGCAAACAAAATAACATTACAATCACAAATTACGAATGAAAAACTTTTATCTGCCCTTTTACAAGAAATGAAAAATGTTTAAAATGTTTTCGTACCTATACATTGTATGATTTCTGGATTTGATCAAGTTTGATGACTGCCAAATGCTACGAATGTGCATGTCAGCGGTAAAATAGTAACGCATTGTAACTAACCGAATTCCCATAAATGTACACCTATTCAATGACGTGTACTTCTTACAGTGGCGTCCTTTTTATCCAACCCGAACCATCCTTTTACAAGGTTGTAAAATTGAAAAACGTTTCAAGTGTCTCCATTTAAACGCTTTCCGAAGGTTTTCGTGTGGAACTGTGAAACTGAAGACATGATCTTTTACTCTTTACCGCCATTCGCAGACTTTGTAGCTGTAATACAATAAATAACCGATGAAACACAGATTTCTACGGAATCACTTTTTGAGTTTAAGGTTAAATTTAATCAGTTTGGAGACTGTATGTTGAGAATTACATTTCGATGAGAATCTCCTATTAGTGTGGAATGCACTCTTTGTAATTTTACGTTTAATAGTGACTCATTAAAAAGAGAAGAAAAAGTAAAGGAATGGTGATTTATTTCTTCAAGTAAATTAAGTAGGTATAACACAAAAGTAATTTTTCACTACTTATTCAATAGTTTCTTTGTGGAATCTTATAATTATTAGAAGTATAAATAATAATAGTATTCCGTTTGGAAATCTTTGAAATTGAAATTCTATTTGTATGGTAATGAAATGTCAACTTTGACACGTTACAACTTTTGTCGATACCAGAGGAAATTGACGTATTTAAATATTGTTATACCTCTTAAGTGCCTTCTTTTCAATGACGCAGTTCACAATTTCAGGTCTTCATCCGCGTAGTTTACAAATACAAAAATGGAATAATCGTAAATAAAAAACAAAAAATCCTTATTAATTTTCTCTCAACTTTTGTTGTGGAACTCCATAAGTAATTGTAATGATAAACATTTAAAAATAAAGATTTCGCTGGGATTAATTGTATTTATTCTTACAATTACTTCCGCAACGTAAGTATAGAAAAATTAGTTATATCTTAGATTCTTTGTTGGAAGACCGAAGAACGAATTTTTCTGTAAATGCAATACTATCTATACTGCATCTCACCCTTAGCTTGCACGCTTTTATAACCAACAAGGATTACAGACTTTGTTAGCAAATAATTACATACCGACGGAGGTGCATCGTCATGTAATAACCACATTTGAGCCCTCATTTTAAGTGGATCGTTTTCAATTAATTGAGGTAGGTCATTTTCTAAAATGACCAAGTAACTACTTTTTGTCATCGCTTTACAGTCCGCAAAAGTATGAGCGTTATGAAAATTGAAAATTGCTTGTTCAGTAAACGAGATAGTGGAGTGAAACAAGCAAGGGCAAAATCCCACTCTAGATAATCATTTTGGAATAGTACCAGCAGCCGCAAAAATGATATGGATGATGGTCAGTTTAATAAGTGTCTCAACTGACGCACACTAATGCTGCTGGAAACCAAAATGTACAGAGTCTGCCACAATCATTTTGTTGAGACATCAAAAATCTCATGTAGTAGAAGGGGATTGAATAGAGCTGCCAATGAATCGCTTAGAAACAACTCATTTATCTGTTTACCTGTATAAGTATACAGGGTGTCTCACGGTGACCGTTGGTTAGAAGTATAGCAAGAACTGTAAAAGCTAGAAATTTGAAATTTTGCACATGCGACATGGAGTGTTTAATCTATTAAATAAAAATATTTTCCAAATGGCAGCACTTCCGGAAATGCCGGAAGTGAGCATCAACTTCTTTATTTTAAATACAAACCAGGCAATTTTTTTCACATTCTGATGTCATAAAATGTTTAGTAAGTATGCTTAAAATAATCGGCGTATCAATTTTGATTGTTGAGAAAAAAATTTTTTTTTCACTGAAAAATGTCAAAATCTTGTTTAGGAAATAAAATTGAAAGTCGAAAGTGGTAAAAGTTAGGGAAATGGGATTTTAGGTTCTCAATGTCAAAAGATTGAGACACAATTGTCTGTCATGGATAATAAAAATTGCCCGCGGTTACGTATCTATTTGACGTTATTTCCAGACTTAAGAAAAACTTTAAAAAGTCTATTTTTTAAATGGAATGCCTATTTAATTATCAGCCTATTCGATGCAGGAATAAATTTCCTTTAAATTGATATACCATATGTTCCTATACCTAAAATCAATGATTACAGAGTTATTTACATTTTTCTAATTAAATTTATAATTACATGCTTTACAAAACATGGTTGGCTTTGAAAATGTTCAACAATTTTTTATTCAAATGTTTCTTATGCTTTTATGATTATTTAAAATTCTATCTATGCACCTTCTTGACTATCCAAGGTCTCTTTCCGCCGAACGAACAGAACTTTCAGGGAAAACATTAAAATATCCCAATACATTGGTTTCTGCAGCGTCATTGGGGACAATTGGCTTTGACAAACTTCGTGGCGCATTAACTTCGCCCAAATTTAGAAAATTCTTTTCAATCATCCTGATTTTTCGTTCTGTCATTGTAGGTAAATGCGGATATCTTTCGTTAAAGTGTTGAGTGATTCTTTATTCAATAGTTAAAGGTTCTGCAGGTCCGAAAAGTAATACGAGCAGACTCGCCATGAATGTAAAACAAATTTAGAATATCAGCGTTTGTGTATTCCATATTTCCCAATTAAAAACAAATATTAAGCGCAAAAATCAAAATTCAAACAAATAACACTGCTAACAAACGTAAATGTAGCGTAAACTTTCAAACTGATAGCTAACTGACAACTGTCATCATAAGAAACAATTGAATAAAATTTTTTGAAAATTTTCAAAGCCAACCATGTTTTGTAAAGTATGTAATTATAAATTTAATTAGAAAAATGTAAATAACTCTGTAATCATTGATTTTAGGTGTAGGAACATGGTATATCAATTTAAAGGAAATTTATTTCTGCATCGAATAGGCTGATAATTAAATAGGCATTCCATTTAAAAAAACAGACTTTTTAAAGTTTTTCTTAAGTCTGGAAATAACGCCAAATGTATTAATGTAAATTTGTAATTTGTAAAAAAAATTCCTAAATAAACGTTACAAATAGATACGTAACCGCGGGCAATTTTTATTATCCATGACAGACAATTGTGTCTCAATCTTTTGACATTGAGAACGTAAAATCCCATTTCCCTAACTTTTACCACTTTCGACTTTCAATTTTATTTCCTAAACACGATTTTGACATTTTCAGTGAAAAAAATTTTTTTTCTCAACAATCAAAATTGATACGCCGATTATTTTAAGCACACTTACTAAACATTTTATGACACATCAGAATGTGAAAAAAAATTGCCTGGTTTGTATTTAAAATAAAGAAGTTGATGCTCACTTCCGGTATTTCCGGAAGTGCTGCCATTTGGAAAATATTTTTATTTAATAGATTAAACACTCCATGTCGCATGTGCAAAATTTCAAATTTCTAGCTTTTACAGTTCTTGATATACTTCTAACCGACGGTCACCGTGAGACACCCTGTAGTTCCGTGCTCCACCCTATCTATTGTTAGTAGCACCTTTTGTACTATTTGTGTGAATTTAAAATTACAGTTTAATACACTTTTACTTTTAAAGTATTAATAAGGTGCAGTGTTCTAGTCACCCTCAGAATGTAAAGTATCTACATCTCAACAGGTATACAGTAACGATTACATTAGTGATATAATACAAAATGTAGGCACATGTCCTTACAGCAACCTTTTTTAGGGGTTACATCACACTTTCTTGACTACATTCCCACAAAATCTGTAAGGGAAGGTGAAGATCTTATACCATTACCGAATGAAGGTTTATTGTCATCTTGGAGAGGTCATTAAGTTTATAGTAAAAATGATAAAAATTGAACTAACGCAGCAGCTGATTTATTGACTAATTTTAAAAATAAATAGATCATCTTCAAAAATGCTTTGAATAATTTAACTTAAAACATGCTATTTTGAGTCCTCAATTATTTACTTTGTCATATTCCACGTTCAATAGTATAACTCGTAGTTTTTAGGTAGTGAACTCTATCAAAGCAGGACGAAGTAAAGCTTTGCCAATACCAGCACGAATATTACACGACGTTGCAAAAAAATGAAGAAGACTGCAGGAAGACTCGTGATCGTGAATTAGTAATCATTAAGTAACGGTTAAAAGAAGCATTTTAATATTTTCAAGATCTGATGACTTTTTAAAATAAAAACTTAATCAACCTTCAGGCGTTTCCTTTCTGGGACATCCTTCCTTGCAAATGAGCGTAGGTGCATTTTGGAAGAAAAAATTATTGTGCTTGCTGTTTTGAAGCTCCAAAGGCCATACATTTTTACAACCAATGTTCGCTTTACATTTCAATCAAACGTTGATTGTACTGCAGTGGACCCCCTTTCAGGACGGTATCAGCGTTGAAGTTTTTCATTATTTAAAAATTACAGTGCCAAATATGAAACCAATGCATCGTTGTTGCACAGTTATATTTGATGAAATTTGTGGGAGCTTTCCGTCGGATAAAATAGGCTAACAGATGAAGTTTATGGATTTCAAGATAACAGTGTTCAATGTGGTAACCTTCTTATGACAAACGAATGATCTTTATAGCTCGAAGAATTTGTAACAAGTGGAAATAGCCCCCCCCCCCTTTTTACTTCAACAACAGGGGGATAAAAGCGGATCTAATAGCTGGAAGTATAAAAATACCATTGAACCTGCACAATCTTTTGGGTTAAAAGTAATTGGCACTACATGTGTGAAAGGAGCAGCAAATAGGTCCGCTATTAATTTACTGTACAGTGAAACAGAGGAAAATGGGAAACCAAGAAAATGTTTGGTTGTTTAATAAATGGGGAAGAAATTGTTGATCCCCCGTATTTCACCATCACATTCATTTTAATGCAAAATAACTAAATGAGGAAACATTGTAAACAGGGGCGTACGCAGGATTTTTGTTCGGGGGGGGTTAAAAACAACATAAAAAGAAGCATTTTTTAAAAAATAATAATAATCTAAATAACAAAGTTAAGACGTATAGATGAACGCGCAAGACGATTGATTATTTCTTCGGGATGACAGCTGTAATCTCAAAATTAACAATTATTATTCTTATTCTTTGTGTTTAAAAACAGTGATTGAGCCTTTGAATGAATATTTCAGGGGGGGTTTTAACCCAACAACCCCCCCCCCCCTTCAGTACGCGCCTGATTGTAAATCTAGTTTCCCTTTGGTAACACTGAAGAAGAAAAAATAGCCTATACAGCTCACATTTTTATAAAGGGTGTGGTAGTTCTTTTACATCGTTTGGCACAGATAAAATAACCATAACTTTTTTGGATCTATTTGGAGTCATATAATTCGCAATTAAATTCAACCTGCCAATCGCTTGTTTATTGTTTAAGAACATTATTAATAAGCAATTTAACTTTAGTGCATTCGCCAGGTTCTAATTGTGAAAAAAAGACACTGTATGCTCCAAGATGACGGAGGTCGGCTTCTGCATCGAAGTCAGCCATCTCAGGCTGCGATGTTCGTGGTAGCCTTCGAGGTATCGTTTTTATTTCTACTGCCCAGACAATCGCAAGGCACTCCTGTTCAAGCGTGCGAAGTCTGGTTAATTTGCATTGTATAGTTACTTAACCTTAACTTAACTTAACCTCTGAAGTAAAAATATTTTTTTTAAAAAGGTTAAATAGTAGTTACAAGGGATTACAGGTATTCTTAAAATAAAGCATTACCTGTTGGGTTTTGGGTTTGTTGTGATGAACTTTTTGCATTAGATTTGAAAACAATAAAATTTCTGAATAGACGATGAAGAGACCTTTTAACGGATGTGTCACAAACCTCTACTTATTCCCTACTTCTAAGGGAGGGATCAAATTTTTACGCAACAGGATGTAATTTATTTTAAAATCTGAAATTGACGTGTTATGAGATTTTTATACATATGCACAATAATTGAAAGAACGAATTTATTCCACTTGGATGTTCCACACTTTGTACTGACCAACAAGGGGTTGGAATTTCCGAATGAAAAAATAAAAAATAAATGATCAAAATTTTGGAGGAAAATATTTATTAGTTGGTAATAAAGTGGTTTATCCCGTCATGAGGTATTTCCTCTCATGCAAGTTGCACCTCATGTCTCAAAGCTTCCAAAGTTAGAGGAGGACGCTGCAAGTTTCGCAACCTTCTACCCATTTTGTCCCACACATGTTAAATGGGAGAAATATCTGGAGATCTTGGATACCAGGGCAATAGATGAATCTGGGTCTGTTCAAAAAAGTTCAAGGAAAACCTTACATCACACGTGCTGGAATAATGGACCTTGGAACTTTTGTAAGTATGGCAGAAGACTTGTTCCAACTCCTTCTGCAATGTTATACTGTTGTGCTCTCATATTACCTCGAACGAGCACCAAATGAGTCTTACTGCCATAAATATTAGCACCCCAAACCATAACATCCACAGTACGGTGTACGTGCTTCTCAACTGTAAATTGAAGATTCCGTCGTTCACCACGTCTTCTTCTGATTCTCATACGACCGCCGTGAATGCCTAAGCAAAGTCTAGACTCGTCACTAAAGACAACACGACGCCGTTCAAGACTCCAATGAGATCTTTCATTGCACCATTGGGACCGTTACTGACAATGTTCCGCAGTCAAAGGTAGCACAAGTGTCGGACGATACGATGTTAACCCAAAACGTCGTACTCGGCGATAAACTGTTCTAAGGGTTACACGGCGACCATCTTCACCAAACCATTGATCACCAATTGTACGAGTAGAGGAAAATCGGTCTCTAAATGCCAGTTGTCCTAAGCGACGCATTCGTTCTTTTTGAAGTTCCGGTTTCTCTGTTACGACGTACCTGGCTATCTTCAAACCATGCACGACACACTGGCATTACAGTAGACCGATTTCGATTTATGCGCTTAGCAATTTCCCCAAACGAAGAAGCAGCTTCGCACAAACCATAAAAATAAATACGACCTCTCTCGAATTCATTTAAATTGAACAGTACGTGTTTATGTCTGAGTTAATTTGCTCTACCATTCATGACCTTTAAAATTGTAACGCCACAAGTATTTTTATGGCCTTCGACTAGAACAAAACAGAATGATCCAATTGGCAACTTCAGCTTTATATTTCATTCATGTCACAATTTATTATATAAGCCAAAGTTTAATTTGGCCCAGAAGAAAATACGTGGAATTAAGAAGCATATACAATTATATTGTAGCTATATAAGTTCAGGATAATCTTTAAATTTACTACCTCATTTGCCTTTCTCGACTTATCGTACAATCTAATTTTATCCATCCCAAGCCAAGTTGTACAGTAGAGCTTTACATACAAACACGTTTTGCAACATGTTTCTAAAACAGTAATGTACATAATCATATTGATAACGTTTCTGGTATTGTGTAATCACCGTATAGGGAAAACTTTGATTAAGTTTGCTGGTATTTCTAAGCATGAAATTAATTATGAATATGGATTGTTTCTAATTATACGCTTACGCGTTAATAATATTTTCCTTCATATGAGGGTGGGGCATATTTATTCGTTAGCTTTAAATAATTGGATATAGTTAGAGTACTGCCCACACTTTCACCTAAAAAATGTAAAATTGTCGAGCGAGATCATCAATCCTTTTGTACATACGTATTTGGGATTTTACCCAATGACGTACTCTACGCTTTGATTGCAGTTACACTCACTGCGAGGTATTGTTAACACAAGTTAAAAATAGCAGCTTAAAAGCTTTTACTGGTTATCGTATTAATATAATAACTTCCAAATGGCTTATTTTTATAATAATCTGCTTAATTTAAAAGTGTTGTTTTTGGTGGTGAAATTTTTTATATCTCTTTTTATTTCCTAAAAATGTTTGGCATTATAATATAACCACCGCTTTGAATCTCCATCATCAAATTACATCAAGATCTCATTTATTTCGAATAGAAGTAGCGCTTAGGGACAGACAAACTTCTTATATGTATATACAACTACTAAAAATTCGAAATTGGAATCTGCCTAAAGGAAATTCTTAACCAACCTAACAATTTTAAACAATACATAGACTGAAAAATGGAAAGAAAAACGACATCTCATAAAAATGTAACACTATAAAAAACTAAAATATTTCTACCACCATCAATTTATGTTTTTCTTATTCTGTACCCAAACGTGCATGGTATAAATGTTTATAGCGATGTAATTTTTTCTAGTCCGTCTCACTTTGGGTTTTCAATATGCAAGGCACATTCCAATGTAAATCTTTAATTGTGATGGTGCTGGTGGCTACTTCGATTAGTAATTGTTCGTTAATAAATATGTCTATATTTTACTATCAAAAACCGTACGAACGTATTTCGTTACTTGCTAGCATATCATAATTCGTTACCGTCAAATGCAACATTAGATAGGTGTAAATCGTGGTAAGGGATAGTGATTAAAAACTTTTAATGTAACTGTTGAATAACTTAAGATATGGTACAGCACATTTGTTAAAACCAACAGGATTTTCAAAGATGCTCTACGTAACTATTTATCATCATCATCATTATTTATTCATTTAGTAAAATAGGTACATACTTATTGATACACATACAACTAAGTCATTTAAATCGATAACTATCAAGAATAGGTATAGGTAAGCCTTAATAAAGTGACATTATTTTGATCAGTATAATTCAAAAATAAAATAAAATACAGGGTGTTCCATTTATACGAACGTAGTAATTGTATAAAATATTGTATTGTCATGAAACTCTCAATTAACAACACCCTGTAAATAAAATTTATATTACAATAATTTGTATCGATGGCCCCCCTAATTGAGAATTAATAGACAAAAATTCGTTAGCTAATGTTTTGACGAATAAGTGTAATGAATGTATTTAAACCATACTAATTTCGCAAACAAAGTCATTTAAATCGATAACTATCAAGAATGGGTATAGGTAAGCCTTAATAAAGTGACATTATTTTCTTCAGTATACTTCAAAAATAAAATAAAATACAGGGTGTTCCATTAAAAAAAACATAACTTTGATATGGCACGCTTTTTTGGAACACCCTGTATATGTCTGACTAATTTAGAAAAGTCGCCGTCACTAACCTACGTACTCCTGCCAAATAACTTTTTCATATCATTTTTCGTTTTCCCAGTAAGCTCCGTCCCGTTGAGCGAAGAAGATTAAACAAATACTGACATGGAACAGTTTGAAGTCTGTACGTCTGAAAGAGTCTACGACATGATTCCGAATAAGATGAATTAAATATTATTATCATTGACATAAAGGTTATAAAATATACCTACCGTTTGTCATATTAGTTACTTAATAATGGCTAAGAAACGAATTTATTACATTTTTTATAACAATAATGTAAATTAATTGTATGCCAGTTGATTTTACTCTGAGAGCAACTCATTCCAGACATTCCAGACGATTCCAAAAATTCAATTTTTCAGAAATATATTTTCGCTATTGTATATACAGACATTTATTAAAATAGTAATAAATGGCACCTTCTCAGCACATTGAGTTGTATAAAATACAAAGGATACAAAACAAAGCTAAACAAATGGATATCAACGTAAAAATAAAATGTAACAAAAATAATAGAAAATTTTTGCAAAATTCTTTAAAAAAAGTAGTGATCGTCCCACGTGCTACAACAATTATTATTAATCCAATAACTTTTATCTCTACAAGATTGTATTTTTCTTTAAAAAAAGAAATCGTTGGTTCGTAAATTTTTTGTTTTTCATTATTTACTGTTGCTGGCTGCTGTTCATCCAATTCAAATCGCACTGTGGGATCTATAATCCAACCCAGTCGTTTTCTGTTATTAATGGCTAAAATGTCCACTCTTCGGGTACTACTACAGTCTGCAATGCATGTCACTTCTTCGTAAATTGAAAGGTGCATCGGCAATTAGTTTTGTGGCAGTGTGATGACATTGGTTCCTCAAAAGTTCTCCAAACGGACATGACCCAAGAACGTGCGACAGGGTTTCAGTAACAAAATTCTCATTAGTAGAACAGTGTCTACACTGGGTGCCGTCCTTCGATCGTCCTGGTATATGGGTGCAATGTCTCCGATTATCGTAATTGCATCTTTTATTTCGGATAAGGTAAGTCCCATATTACCATCTATGATGTTGTTTCCTTTTGGACATTCACGAAATAAAATTACACCTCTTCCCTTATGTGATAGCGTACACCAATTCGTAAACTCTCTCTCACGTAAAAATGTCCTGATGGTTTTAACTGGCTTATTAAGTAAATCATCACTTTTTATGTCTAGCTGTTTCAAACACATCCTTTTCTCATCAACCCATTTCCTAGTTTGCGAAACTATATTATCACCGGATTTTTCTAATGTGTTGCATATGCTGAAGATAGGCCCCCCAGATGGCATTGAACAACTGAAGACCTTTTCGATTTTTTTGCCGAATAAATCATTGAGTTGGGAAGGTCATGTGGCAAATCTAAAATTTCTTATAATGAACACCGGATCATTTTGTCCATATCTGTTAACAGTTGTTTTCCCAATTTTAGCAACGGTGCAGTTTGAAACTAATATGTTAATGTGGACCAGATGTAATTGTTTAAAATGGTAATCCTTTGCTCGTCTTTTAAGTGCGGATGACGAACGACCGAGTCTAATTTTTCTCCCAATTTCTTCACTAGTTCTACTGTGGTAAATTTAAGTTCATCTTTAAATTTAACGTCCAAATATTTTATTCTATCGTTGGTATTAATAGACTGAATAGATGGCCATTGAGAACAATTTCTTCCTGAATTAATTGCCCATCTTTAATGTTTATTATATTTGTTTTCAACACGTTCAAATTCAGATCTCTTGAAACCGACGAAGAGCGGTTTCATATAGGCCTAGTACTGATCCTTTACAGTCATCCGCGAATCCAAGAACAGGTAATATGTTGTTACAAGTACTAAATCCCATCTGACCTGAAATTTGTTCCTCTGAGAATTCATCCAAAATATGATCTACGTATAAATTATAAAGAGCCGGTGAAAGTCGTGAACCTTGCATAACTCATCGCGAAAATAAAATTGTCGTAGTTCTACCTTGAGATGTTTCAATTTGTGTCGTATTTTCGATTTGTAAAGAATAAATGACGTCGCGTAATCTTACAGGAATAGGTAAAGTTTCTAGGGTTTTTTGAAGATGCTTATGGCCGATGCTATCGTAAGCTTTCTCAACATCTAAAATAATACAATATACAACAATCTTTCTTTCTTTCTTTGCTGTTTGTAAGTAAAATAGAGTTGATAATTGAAATATTTATGTGAATTCCTGGTGTTCTAGTAAAACCTTGCTGATTTGGATTAAATGAGATATAACTCCTTAGTTAATTAATTAATTAATTAATTAACGGTTTAATGTCCCTTTTCTACAACCATTCGGTGTACAAATATACATAATAAGGAAAAATGTGCCCACGGAATACACACAAGTAGGTATATGCAATATCTAAATTAACCATGAAATAGCACAAATTAATTAATTTTACGTTGATTGAAGTCAGTTTTTTCAATAAAACCAATTTAAATCGATTTCGATAATAAATTAACGTTTACATCTCTACCTTAGATGGTGTTCTCCAGCTACACAGTCCGCAATTAAAAAATTAAAAGGTTTTCACTGCAACAGTTTATTAATAGTTATTTATGTATCAAGGGAATTATAAGGGTCTTAATTACCGAGGGTAAAGATTGCGTCCCGAGGGCCTTGCGCCCGAGGGACAGCAATTACCCGAGGTAATTGAGACCTATTAATTCCCGTGATACATAGATAATTTTATTTCTGACAGAGTTTAATAAAATTTGTTAATTTCCGGTATATTTGATTCAGGTATCGTCGATTGCAGTTTTGGTTGTTGCTAGGTTACTGGTTCATAAAAGAGTCGTAGAGGGAATTATAGCGTCTTTATATCCCAAGGGAGTTATGACACTCTTTATTGGTATCGTAACTATGACAATATAAGCTTATAATATCACTGTCAAAAATAAAATCTTTATCGTGCAAGTACGTTAACCGTTAACACTAACTACACAACTTACGCTGTAATCAATACAAAATTCAATCGAAAGCAATTAACCGTCCACAAAGTCTTATCGAAATGAAAACATGTTTATTTCCCGTAGGTAATAGTTGATTGATATAACAAAACACTGTGACCAAATATTTCTGTTTAATCAGGTTATTATAAAGATAATCTACACGAAACCATTATCAATACCAAAATTATCGTGGAAACTTTTAGACGCATTAAGCTTGTGTCTAAGTATTCAAATTAATTTAGAAACTCGATTGTGTGATGTGATAAAAAACGTATTCTATGAAATTAAGAAGCTATTGAACGACAAACACCTAAATTTGACGTTATGGCAACTCTTTTCGTTATGGCATACAAGTACGAATTTGTTACCTTACTTAGCAAATTGAAAGGTTATATTACCTTCTGTGGTGAAACAGTAATAGGAATAAAAGAAAAGTATAAAATTTTCAATGGTTCAGAAGCGAATGTAAGGACTTCTATAGGGTTGCTACTGAAAAAATCCCCATATAACGTTATTAAACGAATATCAGTGAGTTGGCTGACATTACAAAGATACTTTGTGAACGCTAACGAAGAAAACTCTAGCTTTCACACCAAATGAATCTTTTACAAAAATGTCTAAAACAATTTCAGATAATTGTGATTGCAAGGTGAATTTAAAAATCAATGAAAAATTCGATTGTAGTAAAGGAAAAGGGTGGTTATCATAATAAAACGAAATATACCGATGGCATTACTATACATATAACAAAGGTCTTGACGAAATTTTAAAGATCTACTGTAGTTATAAGATGTAGGAATAGCGTGTGTTGATTACGTTTCAAAGGGGTCGTTAGAAGGCAAATATATACTCAGTGACATAAAAAATGTAACTAGTCCAGTCAACGAAGCTCTATATTGGGGGGAAGAAAAACAAAAAATGCAAAGGTTTTTTACTTTCGCTTAAAATGTCTATTAGGCCTTCCTGTTAAACACACTAAAAGTCCCCTATGATGGGAGTCCGGGAACCGGCCGCCATCTTGGATTTTAGCTCCCATTTTTCGGTTTTCTCGAAATATTTCGAAAACAATCAATTTTTTTAAACAACATGAAATTAGGAAAACGAAGCCAGTTAAATTCCCTACAAAACGGTGTATTCAATGTTTCTTTATCTGTTACCGTTTTTGAGAAAATGGCGCCTAAACTCGGGGAAATGTGGAAATTGGTGTGTCGGAGGATGGAAAGCTGATGTATTGCGCAAGTTATGTCACCGTACCCAATGTCACTGTTTGACGACTGCGGAATGCGGAATATCACAAAATCGTCCTTGTACGAGCGTTTTTTTAAGAAACTAGTCTAAGTGTCCCAAAACAGGCGTGTTTCCTTTTCAATGGCCCACCCTGTATATCAGTTTCAGAGACAGTGAATATCGTACAAGGACGATTTTGTGATTTTCCGCATTCCGCAGTCGTCAAACAGTGACATTGGGTACGGTGACATAACTTGCGGAATACCTCAGCTTTCCATCCTCCGACACACCAATTTCCACATTTCCCCGAGTTTAGGCGCCATTTTCTCAAAAACGGTAACAGATAAAGAAACATTGAATACACCGTTTTGTAGGGAATTTAACTGGCTTCGTTTTCCTAATTTCATGTTGTTTAAAAAAATTGATTGTTTTCGAAATATTTCGAGAAAACCGAAAAATGGGAGCTAAAATCCAAGATGGCGGCCGGTTCCCGGACTCCCATCATAGGGGACTTTTAGTGTGTTTAACAGGAAGGCCTAATAGCCCTTTTCGGCGAAACAAAAAAACCTTTGCATTTTTTGTTCTTCTAACAACCTTCGTTGACTGGACCAAACCCCAAGAAGGCGTTGGAATGTTTGGACTAACCTTGGCAGAAATGTTTAACTAGTCAAAGGTATTGATTAAAATTTCATTCAAAATAATCCAATAGCCACGCAAAGTTTGACGTTTTATTTGTTGTTACAATCGAAATTATCGGGTATCTATATCTTGAAATATTTTGTTGTTCTTTGCGTTTTGAGGCTGTGATTATGCCTAGAGTGCGGCAACGTGAAAATGATCGACAACTGAGTGAATTCGACAGAGATCGCATTATTGGCTTACGTAAAGGTGGTTTTCCATTCAGAGAAATTGCTAATCGTCTTAACCGTAACCAATCCTCTGTAGTACAGTTTATCAAGCATGGTCTCGAGAAGGTGAAGAATGTCGCAGAGGAGGAAGTGGACGGCTAAGACAATCAAATATGGTCCAGAACCGCCATCTTCGATTAATGTCATTAAGAGACTGATTCTCGAGTATTAGAGCTTTTGCATTGCAGTCCTATCGCTTCCACTGCCGGCTCGTCATCGACAGCAACGTTTGGAGTGGTGTACCATGCGACTGCATTGGGACGTGGAATGGCATAGAGGGTGGTCTTTAGTGACGAATCTCGATTTTGATTGGGAATGCACGATGGTCGTATGATGAGCAGACGTAGACGTGGAGAACGTCGCAATGTGCAGTTTCGGTTGAACGGCATGTGCACCATACTATGTAGATTATGGTATGCTATTGTTTATGCAAGTAGGTCTTAGTTGGTAATCATTCGAAGTAATATGAATGCCCACCGATGTGTTGATGAAGTGGTAGAACCCCATCTCCTTCCATTCCTCCAGAAGCTGGGGGACCCGATTTTCCAACAGGATAATGCCCGTCCCCAAAATGCCAGGCATTCTATGGAGCGCTTCGAAGAGGCCGTGGTCACTCAGATCTCCCGACTTTTCCCCTATCGAACATGTGTGGGACATGATGAATTAGCTAATCCTCTACAGACACTAGATGCTCTCCGTCATGAATTACAGAATACGTGGGATGCAATACGTAGGAAGAAATCGACCACCTGGTAGAATCAATGCCAAGAAGGGTGCGGGAGTGTGAAACTAATAGGGGTGGTCCAATATATTATTAATAAAAAAATGCCTTTATCTTTTGATTAATTTCTTTGAAATTTTAATCAATTACTATCTTTGAATAGTTAAACATTTCTGTCAAGTTTAGTCCAAAAATTTCAACTCCTTCTTGGTGTTGCATTTTTTATGTCACAGAGTATAGAATCTAATTGATTCAAATGTTACTTTTTAGGTCTCTTTCACATTTTTTATTTGATCTTTTTATTTACTAACTTTGCTAATACAATTAACTTCACCGGAATTACTTAATTGTTCTTGTTTGCTACGATGAAAGTTAAACCTTAAGTTATTAAGTTTAGTAAGAAGAATTACAATATATCAATTTCGATCTTTATTGAGTGAAAATACATTAGCACGTGGCTAATATAACTCGGATTATTTTTTAATGTGCTACTCTCTTGTTTCTTAAAAAAAAGCTGTCTCATTTAATTCAGTTGTCCTAATACATTTTTGAACACAGTTTGCTCTCATAGAGATTTGTGTATTACATTATACTATAAGGTCAAAGCCAAACATACACTGTACAGCGGAAGATTATAGCATCTGTGTATCGGGACAGAAATAGAACAGAACAGAATAGAAAACGCTGTTGTTCAGGTCCAGGCTCAGAATTTGATCGAATCATTCGACTGAATAGTTACCACATGCCGGCTGCCGTATAACTTATAACAAGCGATTTTCACCTTTTCAAATAAAGATTAAATGACAGTAATTAAATATAGTCAGTCAAAATGTTAACAAATTATTTTTTGTAAGTGTAATTCAATCATTTGTTATTAATCGAGGAAATAAAGCACTAAAATAAGCCAAACCTACCAAATTTTTGTAGTAAGACGGATTGAGATGAGGTTTTCTGCATTCGCTTCTTAAATTTAATAGGAAACTTTGTACCTACTTTTCATCATGTTTTTTTTCGAAATTGCATTTGTGCAGTCGAAAATGCATCCTGAAATGAATTTTCATAGAAAAATTCATAACTTCGTTATAAACTTCTAGAATCGACTAAATTCGGGTTCAAGGAGGTTTTCGAGGTCGCTGATCCCGAATATGACCTCCAAATTGCCTCACCGTCCACCTGGAGCTCAGGATGGCTGAGCAACGTCATCTCCGAAGCTTTTTCTGAAATTCACTCTCAAATGATCTAGACATCTCATACAAAGTTTGTTTGGGTTTCTGATTCCAAATCAGGCATCGGCAACCGTCCCCCACGTACCTATTGCCCCACATCCGGGCATCAACGTCATCCTCTGAAGTTTCACCTAAGTTTCAAGACTATAGGGAACCGAAAATTGTTTCCGGGGTTTTTTGGGTAGCTTAGGTCGAATGTGGCACCAGATACTTGCTAACGGACACCTGGTGCATCACACCGCGGCGACATCAACGTCATCCTCTGGAGTTTCACTAAAATTTCAAGTCTAGTGAACCGAAAATGATTTGTAATTGCTAGGACGGGGTTCTTCCAGGACTTCTATCCAGACCTGACCAGCCGTGAAACTACTCTAACTACCCACGTTATATTAGAAGTTTCACATACAAATTTAATCTGTAATAAAAGGAACAAATTAAATTAAATTAAATTTAAACTAAATATTTTATAATATTAACTTCATACATTTGGATGGTAATTTTATTAAACAAAACTTACATTTTTTTATATATGTATACATATCTCAATTTTATTTCACAAAATGAAAATGTCCACACTCCACATCTATTCAAATGTTCCATTATAAGTTTTACCTCATAATTTCCTGATATGATGAAACAAGCATTAGAATGAAAGTATTTGAGCGAAAATTTCAAGCGAAACTCCAGAGGATAACGTTGATGCCGCCGCGGTGTGGTGCACCAGGTATCCGTTAGAAAGTATCGGGACCAGATTCGATCTGAGCGACCCAAAAAACCCGGAAACAATTTTCGGTTCCCTATAGTCTTGAAACTTCAGTGAAACTCAAGAGGATGACGTTGATGCTCGGATGCGGGGCACCAGGTACGCGGGGTCGGTTTCCAATGCCTGATTTGGAATCAGCAACCCTAAAAACCCTCGGATCAGATGTCTAGAATCATTTAAGAGTGAATTTCAGAAAAAGCTTCGGAGATGACGTTGCTCAGCCATCCTGAGCTCCAGGTGGACGGTGAGGCAATTTGGAGGTCATATTCGGGATCAGTGACCTCGAAACCCCTTGTACCCGAATTGAGTCGATTCTAGAAGCTTATAAGTTATAACGAAGTTATGAATTTTTTCTATGAAAATGCATTTTCAGGATGCATGTTGACTGCACAAATGCAATTTCGAAAAAAAACAATTTTGAAAAGTAGGTACAAAGTTTCCTATTAAATTTAGAAAGCGAATGCAAAAAACCCCATCTCAATCCGTCTTACTACAAAAATTTGGTAGGTTCAGTGCTTTATTTCCTCGACTATATAGACAGTAAAGCTTCAGTTAAATACCTTTCGTGTGCAAAAATTTTCGCGGATATGCAAAGTTGATTTTAACATATTTATAGCACAGTGTCGACAAATAATATCAATTTTCAAAGCAAATTCAGGTGGGTTTTATTAACAAGGTCGCATAAAATGAAAATTACAATGAAAACTTTGCACGAACCGTGGGTACTTACTGATGTTATTTCTGAACGTTCACGGTTGAGTTTACTCTACTTTAATGAAGTGAATGTATAATGGTCGATGTAAAATCGCATTCACTCAGTTCAGTTGATATACGCTGTAAAATAAACTTACATTTCCTTTCGAATTGCTACAATGTTTTACAGTTTGGGAAAATTGACTCTGTTTACCAACTGTTCGTTTTGATCATCACTAATAATAATATTTTTTCTCCGAGCCAACAATGACCAATTATAACTGTTTATGCAAAATGTTTGAGTACTTAGAACTCTAAAATTATGTAATTTAGAGTCAAAGAAGCATTATTAGAAGTATCTAAGACGAAAGTTCCTTTAATTGGAAACTTTCAATTTTATTAAAAGTGTGTAATAATTTGATTTAGTACCTAGGTATGCCATTTAGGCAAGGCCGTAAATATGGGAGGGGTTTAGGGGGTTCAAACCCCCCCCTATGATAAACCTACTTTTAAGCGTAGCACTAATACAACCTCTTTTGTTAATCATAAATAAAATGTTTCAGTTCAGTTTCATATTTTTACCTCGACCCCCCCCCCCCCCCCCTATCGCCAACGCCTAACTACGGCCCTGCATTTAGGTAAGTGCTTCATTATTTTTTTACTGTTACGTTTTGTTTGAATCGATACCGCATTCCAAATTCACTTAGAATTCAATTTTAAACTAGCAAGACATTTATGACATTGTTGAATAAATTTACATACCTTCAATTCAACATACGTTACTGAAACAGCGTACTGCAGGGCGACATTTGCAGGGTTGTATAATCTAAAATTGAATAAGAAATTTAACCAAAAATGCGCATAGATTTTAAAAGAATCAAGCAAAAGGCTCTGGTATTCCTTTGTTTGCATTTTTGGGTACCTAGTGGAATTTTTGACACTTCACGTACTTGTAATAAAGCCTTGATAAACCGTCAGTTTATAACTTAGGGGAACGTACAGTTTCCTTGATATCAGCGATCAGCGATTATTGGTAATTATTATTGATCATACAATTTTCCATTTCTTTTTAGATTCTCAGATGTTTCGGAAACATCAGCATTCAGAAACTATATAAATCTCGTCCTACAAAAACTACTCATCGAATATATTAGCATGTCTTAAAAAAGACATGGTCCACTGATAGAACTCGCCACCAATAAGGATAGAAAATACCACGGCAGAAAATAAAACTGGAAGTTACTCAGTTTTGACAAAAATTGAGGAAAACAGTGCACCTTTGTAAATAAATTTTCTAACTAAAATAGGCGAGACGTCAAATTTTAAATTAAACCATATACGACATCTACATTACATTTCAGAGTCACTTTATGAAATTGGTTCACATAGGTAGAGAAGTCGAGGTATACCTTCATTGAAAGGTATTTCATTCTCTACGTGACCCTGCTTTTATCCATCGTTATGTGGCGAATTATGCTAGGCAAAAAATATTTTGCAAAACGTCTTCCACAAAGTATGATTATCTACTACAACTTTTTTTCTTATGAAAAATATTTAAGATTGAAGAAAATAAAGTAGTAAGCAATACATTTTAACCGAAACCGTTTCCAGGATACCAGAGGGAGCATCCTTCGAACATATAACAAAAGGAAGGAACATGTATATGGCAAAAATGAGTAACATTAATGGTTTACCAATATGGCTACCTACTGTGACGTATTCCGTCGAGTCATGGTGTTACTGTTAAGCAGGGTCGTAAATCCAACATTTGTCTGTTTACGCGCCTGCTGTAAACAAAATAAAATGCATAAATTTTTTTTTAATTTTATTGCCCTTTAAACATAATTAATTTGGTATGCATATTTCTAATTTTTTGCACATTCCTATGTTCTTAACCGTATAATGAATTCTAGCTACTGGTAATTTTATACTTTTAAATCGACAAAAACTGCACGCTACAACCCGTTTGACCAATCATAAATGGTTTTACTGTTACGTCACTGTGACGTAAAGCCTGCGTAACTTCCGTTACATTGTACCGTCTACTAAACTATAGGGATATTCCTTCCTTTTGTTATATATTCGAAGGGAGCATCGAATTTGGACACAGGTAATGCCGTTTGTTATTATACATATTAAATTCTTTTGGCTTTAGGTTCTGCACCGGATCAGAATTGTCGACAAATCAAATTAAACTAATCATTAATTCGAGGATTGCTTGAGAATTACCATTAGGTATTTGGTATGATTCCTTATGATGAATGACCGAATGAGTCATCATTAAAATCAATTATTTACATTACAGTAAGAGTGAGGAAGGTAAACTTTCGTTCACGCGAATTGCGCTTCGTAGACGATGCAATTCAAGTGAACGAATGTTACGTTACTCTCTACTATCGGAGTAAAAATGCAAGGCCTCTGACTTTAGAAGCTTGTATCTCAGTAATTAGCAATCATAATTTAATGAAATAAAGTGCACTTAAAAGACCATTTATTTCTACAAAAAGGTGTACAGTTTTAGATTTTTACAATACATCGTTAATTTTCTGTATCAGTGTATGTGAGAAAAAGCGCTAATTATGACTCAAATCGCACAAGCGCTCCACTTTAAAAATTAATTACGGCTATATTATTGAAACTGAGTGGTAGATACTTATATATTTGAAAAATGTATACTTTTTTGTCTATGTGAGATGCTTTTGAGGCCAATTGGTTTATTAGTCTTAAAGCTATAATGAAAAAACGACATTTGTGTAACTCAGTACCTGAACGTTCGATATTAATAATATTGACAGTAACATAACAAGGTTAAAGCAATTATATTGTGGTCTAACACGATTCACAAAATAATGTCATTATACATCTTTTTTTAAAAGAAATTTCGAAAAAAGGATGCATGCACCAGTTGGAGGGGAGAAGCGCGGCGCGCGGGGTAGCTGTTGTCGTATACTATTGCTATAAAGCGCATGGTTTTGTACAATGCAAAAGAATAATCACATTGTTGTGGGTTGCCGCTCGCTGCTTACGATGTGGTAAATTACCTCTCGCGGGAATATGTGCGTCTTTCTTTCGCGATAAACATAAATTTACTTCGAATTACAAGAAAACAAATTTTATTTTCAATAAGAGAATAATGCAGTTACATTTAAGTAATATCAAATTTAGCATTTTAAACAAGAATTTTTTCTTTAACTTCCGTAAATTGCGAAATAGCACATTTTCGGTTAGGGCTTATAAAACCAGTTAATCATATGAATAATCAATATTATTGGCTGTCGACTTTTCAGAAGTATGTGTGCTACAACATTTGTAAATTTGGTAACAATTTATGAAACAATAACAATTTTATGATAAGTTAAAACTGACCGTCAGCCAGGAAAATACTAAATACAGCGTTTTTATTGCTGTTAATTAAAATAAAAGTTAAACAACTGATTCTACCATTTTGGTTTTTACACATGTTAAACATATATAAATGACTAATGTACTGCCCAAAAATGAAGAAATTTCACCCCTCAGTTTTTTTGTTATGATCACTTAAAGTCAGAGGCCTTGCATTTTTACTCCGATAGTAGTGCTGTATTTGATTTTGTTCGATACCTCTTTAGAAAGTGACTCTGTAACTTTGTATGTATTACAATTGGAATTATTTTATTTAAAAAAATTACACAGTCGTGAGGATCCGTTGCTATGAAATAAATAAAATACAATAGCAGTGAGCGAAAATGAAACCTTCGCCCACTAGTAACTATAGTTACGGTTCACTTTTTAAGGAGGTATCGAACAAAATACCTACGTATAATCCCCATTCAACTAAAATTTGATTCATTCTGAATTTTAAAACAATTATGGAGATAAGATGTTTCTGTTTTCTCTCTGTCCGTTCTATTTATGCATAAATATTTTTTTTATTATAGCGTGGACCGTTTCTTGTATGAAATATTATAATTGTATTCTGTGATCAGTTCTGGGAAAAAGAGCAACGTCTTCATCACAGGGGTTGTTACAAAATTGACATCCTTCTGTCAATGGATTTATAATTCGTGGCGGAACTCCATTTGTATAATTTTCTGTTATATGTATACATAAGCTTCATACATTATAAAGCGAACTCTGCAATTTTTATTTCCACGTATTTGTGAGATTTCGTTCCCATGACATCAAATTCATCTTTAGCATATTTATGATAAATTAATTAATTATTCAATATTAGAATTTTTATGTATTTTGCAACTATTGTATCATTTCGGATTGGATTAGTATAAAGTACAAACTAAACAACTAACCTGAATTACTCTAAAGAAACGGAATTGAATAACTTATCCAAACATGTGCCGTTAAATAATTCATTGTATTTTAAAGTTTCAACAAGGTTTATCCAGTATTGAAATGGAATATGGACGATCACGTTTCGACCCGCTGATTTGCTAGCATAAATAAAAGGTGGCGGTTCAGATTCATTAGTAGGAAATATAATCTACTCAATCGTTACCTTTTTAGTACCCATGCCAGCTCTAAGTGTGGGTATAAGTAAATTATCTCCCCCAATGGCTTCATTAATGCAATTTCCGAGCTTTAACTTACAGAAATCCACATGACATAGGCTGTTGTGGAGTCCCTGGAACTATATCGTTTTCTTCTGAGGTGTTTTTTTCTAAGATCTACTCTTTTTGGGTCGATAAAATTTCACTACGGTATAAGGAGTGACAATTATGCTATTCTGAATAAGTACGTCATGTGTCCATCGAGACCCAGTTCTTAATTAACTCCATTACCGTTTCAAGATTTGTAAATCTCAGATGAGTTGTGAGGTTATGAATTAATTTCATTGGGTCCACTGTTTCCTTACTCTGGTGACAAGTGAGTAACAAATTTTGATAAGCTTCTCGTGCAAATCCATTTCTGAAAACTGTGAATTGTGAACTTCACAAGGGGAGTGTGTGTAGTTGGTACGCACTCACTATAAAAAATTAATTAAAAGTAACGATTACGTTTTTTGGTCCCTGCATAACTGGCCTGTCACAATGATGTTAATGTTAATGGTAATGGTAACGTAGGTTAAAATGTTAAAGTTCAGAAAATGCTGTCTGTTATGCAACTGTTCACAATGATGTTAATGGTAATGGTG
>JAVRBK010000167.1:17500-25276 GCA_036250285.1 Pyrocoelia pectoralis | reverse complement strand
TTTTCTGTCCACTCGAGCACCGAAGTCCTGCAAGATGTCGAGCAAGCGAGCTCGGCCACCGTACGGGCGCGAACGGGGCGTTTCCCCGACCGTGCGCGGCGGTCGTCACGCTCAGTATCAACTATATTATTGTAGCGCGTCGGGATCGTCGTCGCGCCGAGCTCCGCTGTTCTTACTAGTCTGGCGGCTGTTCGGTACGAGACACGCTTTTCAGCGTCGTGGCCCGCAAGGCGAGAAACCCGCCCCCGCGGCATGGCCAAGTAGCGGGCACCGCTGTAGTTTGCTGTCATCCGCCGACTACTTTTCTGGCCACTCGAGCACCGAAGTCCTGCAAGATGTCGAGCAAGCGAGCTCGGCGACCGTCCGGGCGCTAACGGGGCGTTTCCCCGACCGTGCGCGGCGGTCGTCACGCTCAGTATCAACTATATTATGGTAGCGCGTCGGGATCGTCGACGCGCCGAGCTCCGCTGTTGTTACAAGACTGGCGGCTGTTCGGAACGAGACACGCATTTCAGCGTCGTGGCCCGCAAGGCGAGAAACGCCCCCCGCGGCCTGGCCAAGTAGCGGGCTCCGCTGTAGTTTGGTGTCATCCGCCGACTACTTTTCTGGCCACTCGAGCACCGAAGTCCTGCAAGATGTCGAGCAAGCGAGCTCGGCGACCGTCCGGGCGCTAACGGGGCGTTTCCCCGACCGTGCGCGGCGGTCGTCACGCTCAGTATCAACTATATTATGGTAGCGCGTCGGGATCGTCGACGCGCCGAGCTCCGCTGTCTTACTAGTCTGGCGGCTGTTCGGTACGAGACACGCTTTTCAGCGTCGTGGCCCGCAAGGCGAGAAACCCGCCCCGCCGGCCTGGCCAAGTAGCGGGCTCCGCTGTAGTTTGCTGTCATCCGCCGACTACTTTTCTGGCCACTCGAGCACCGAAGTCCTGCAAGATGTCGAGCAAGCGAGCTCGGCGACCGTCCGGGCGCTAACGGGGCGTTTCCCCGACCGTGCGCGGCGGGTCGTCAGCTCTCAGTATCAACTATATTATGGTAGCGCGTCGGGATCGTCGACGCGCCGAGCTCCCGCTGTTCTTACTAGTCTGGCGGCTGTTCGGTACAGACACGCTTTTCAGCGTCGTGGCCCGCAAGGCGAGAAACCCGCCCCCGCGGCCTGGCCAAGTAGCGGGCTCCGCTGTAGTTTGCTGTCATCCGCCGACTACTTTTCTGGCCACTCGAGCACCGAAGTCCTGCAAGATGTCGAGGCAAGCGAGCTCGGCGACCGTCCGGGCGCTAACGGGGCGTTTCCCCGACCGTGCGCGGCGGTCGTCACGCTCAGTATCAACTATATTATGGTAGCGCGTCGGGATCGTCGACGCGCCGAGCTCCGCTGTTCTTACTAGTCTGGCGGCTGTTCGGTACGAGACACGCTTTTCAGCGTCGTGGCCCGCAAGGCGAGAAACCCGCCCCCGCGGCCTGGCCAAGTAGCGGGCTCCGCTGTAGTTTGCTGTCATCCGCCGACTACTTTTCTGGCCACTCGAGCACCGAGGTCCTGCAAGATGTCGATCAAGCGAGCTCGGCGACCGTCTGGGCGCTAACGGGGCGTTTCCCCGACCGTGCGCGGCGGTCGTCTCGCTCAAGTCGAACCATACAGAGGTAGCAAAGTCGCTGGCTCCGCTGTTGTTTAATGCCATCCGCCGAACCCTTTTATGGCCGCTCGAGCACCGAAGTCCTGCAAGGTGTCGAGCCGTCGAGCTCGGCGAGCGTTGGCGCGCGAACGGGGCGTTTCCCCGACCGTGCGCGGCGGTCGTCTCGCTCACGTCTCAACTATACTATGGTAGCAGCGTCGGGGTCGTCGACGCGCCGAGCTCCGCTGTTTCTTACGAGCCAGGCGGGCGTTTCGAAACGAGCTCCGCTGTTCCGCGTCGGGGCCCGCAAGGCGAGAGACCCGCCCGTCCGCGCCCTCGTGGCCATGCAAAGCAGCGGCCTCCGCTGTTGTTTGGTGTCATCCGCCGACTCCTTTTCTGGCCGCTCGAGCACCGAAGTCCTGCAAGATGTCGAGCAGGCGATCTCGGCGACCGTCTGGGCGCGAACGGGGCGTTTCCCCGACCGTGCGCGGCGGTCGTCTCGCTCAGTCTCAACTATACTATGGTAGCGCGTCGGGATCGTCGACGCGCCGAGCTCCGCTGTTCTTACGAGCCTGGCGGCGGCTGTTCGGTACGAGCTCCGCTGTTCCGCGTCTGGGCCCGCAAGGCGAGAGACGCGCCCTCGTGGCTTGGCGCAGTCGCCGGCTCCGCTGTTGTTTAATCTCATCCGCCGGGTGCGACAACATACGTTAGGACAAAGAGAGGAGCTCCGCTTTTGTTTAATGCCATCCGCCGACTCATTTTCGGACGATTGCGGGCCCGCAGTCGGCTTGGCGAAGTCGCCGGCTCCGCTGTCGTTTAATCTCATCCGCCGGGTGCGACAACATGCGTTAGGACAAAGAGAGGAGCTTCCGCTTTTGTTTAATGCCATCCGCCGACTCATTTTCGGACGATTGCGGGCCCGCAGTCGGCTTGGCGAAGTCGCCGGCTCCGCTGTCGTTTAATCTCATCCCGCCGGGTGCGACAAACATGCGTTAGGACAAAGAGAGGAGCTCCGCTTTTGTTTAATGCCATCCGCCGACTCATTTTCGGACGATTGCGGCCAGCAGTCGGGCAAATCTCGAGCGGGCATCACCGCGATCGTCGGGTCGGGAACGTATGCGGTTCCCGGACCGTGCGCGGCGGGTCGTCTCGGCCAACTCCAACTATATTATGGTGCTGTGTCGGATCGTCGAGAGACGGTCGATCAGTGCCGCGCGCGAGCCATACGCTAGGATGTATTTTGTCGCCTTACCCGTTACATTGCTATCGGATTTGTGCACATTACCTCTTCAGCACTATGCACGCTCGCGTCTCGTACCGAGCGAGACCGCGGTCAACGCGCCGCCTTGCGTCGCAACCGAACCCAATGCGGTCGAATATGACTTTTTATAGTGGTAACTATTCGTTATTACTAAATGAACTTTTGCGAATGCTCACCTCGTCCCGAGCGAGGATAGGCGCCGCAGTAAGCGAGAGAGGCTGCGGCGCGCAAGACACGGCGAACTCGAATACACGCACGTCTAGGCCCGACTACTTTCGCGAAGCGCTGAGTGTCGGAGTCGAGTAAGAGCAGCGGTATTAGGAGGCAAAGGCGGGAACCCGAGGTAACACACGACGCACACGGAGGGCGACAGTGTGTGTGGTTCTCGGCGATTTTCCTTTGAGAGAGAGAGAGATCTAGAGAGGCGGATGGATAGATGGATGCAGAGTGAGAGTATCTCGTCGATCCTACGTCTCGCTAATAAGTAAATCCTTATTGCGCGGCCAGTCTCGCTCGAAGGAGCGATTCGAACCGCACGCACGCAATAAAAAGGCGGCGGTTTTTGGTGTTGGTCGTCTAGGTGTGTCGGTCGTGTCCCAGCGACCACCTCCTCGTCGCCAACACCACGCCGCCGCCGTCGCGAGACCGACCCGCATCACACATCGGCCACGGCCGAGCGGGCCGCGTCGAGCAGATCCCTGGTTGATCCTGCCAGTAGTCATATGCTTGTCTCAAAGATTAAGCCATGCATGTCTCAGTACAAACCAAATAAGGTGAAACCGCGAAAGGCTCATTATATCAGTTATGGTTCATTAGATCGTACCCACATTTACTTGGATAACTGTGGTAATTCTAGAGCTAATACATGCATACAGAACTCCGACCGGAGACGGAAGGAGCGCTTTTATTAGATCAAAACCAACGCGGGGAGGTAGGGTCCGGCGTCGTCTCGCGCGTCGTCGCGGGCCTCGCCTCCTCAAAACATAGCTCGCACGACGAATCTGAATAACTTTATGCCGATCGCACGGTCACGCACCGGCGACGCATCTTTCAAATGTCTGCCTATCAACTTTCGATGGTAGGTTATGCGCCTACCATGGTTGTAACGGGTAACGGGGAATCAGGGTTCGATTCCGGAGAGGGAGCCTGAGAACGGCTACCACATCCAAGGAAGGCAGCAGGCGCGCAAATTACCCACTCCCGGCACGGGGAGGTAGTGACGAAAAATAACGATACGGGACTCATCCGAGGCCCCCGTGATCGGAATGAGCACACTTTAAAACCTTTAACGAGGATCGATTGGAGGGCAAGTCTGGTGCCAGCAGCCGCGGTAATTCCAGCTCCAATAGCGTATATTAAAGTTGCTGCGGTTAAAAAGCTCGTAGTCGAAATTGTGTCCTCGGCCGCCGGTTCGTCGCTCGCGACGCCAACTGGCGCGCACGTGGACGTCCAGCCGGTACTACGAACTCGCCTACGGGGTGCTCTTAACCGAGTGTCCAGGCGGGGGCCGGCAACGTTACTTTGAACAAATTAAAGTGCTTTAAGCAGGCTAAATTGCGCTCGCATACACGCGCATGGAATAATCGAATAGGACCTCCGTTCTATTTTGTTGGGTTTTTGTGGAACGACAGACGGAGGTAATGATCAATGGGTGCGGATGGGGCATTCGTATTGCGACGTTAGAGGTGAAATTCTTGGATCGTCGCAAGACGGACTTGAGCGAAAGCATTTGCCAAAAACGCTTTCATCGATCAAGAACGAAAGTTAGAGGTTCGAAGGCGATCAGATACCGCCCTAGTTCTAACCATAAACTATGCCAGCTAGCGATCCGCCGACGTTACTTCTATGACTCGGCGGGCAGCTTCCGGGAAACCAAAGCTTTCGGGTTCCGGGGGAAGTATGGTTGCAAAGCTGAAACTTAAAGGAATGACGGAAGGGCACCACCAGGAGTGGAGCCTGCGGCTTAATTTGACTCAACACGGGAAACCTCACCAGGCCCGGACACCGGAAGGATTGACAGATTGAGAGCTCTTTCTTGATTCGGTGGGTGGTGGTGCATGGCCGTTCTTAGTGGTGGAGCGATTTGTCTGGTTAATTCCGATAACGAACGAGACTCTGTCCTGCTTAATAGCGAAAGAACGGACGAAGGCGCACGCGCGCGCGCGTCGACACGCCTCGCGCGTCGTCGTCGTCGCGTCGTCGTCGTGTCGTCGTCGTTCGGTCACACACAGGATCTCGAAGGCCGGCGTTCCTCGCGTGCCTCCCGCGCGGTCAAACGTCCCTCGGCGTCTCGCGCCCCGGTGCGAGGCGTACGTCGCCGTCCGGTCGCTCAGCGGCCGCGTCGGAGCGACGGGGGTCGCGCGCGCGCGACGGTAGCACGAGCGCTCGGTTCTTACACTGTCTGCGGACAAACATATCTTCTTAGAGGGACAAGCGGCTCGAAGCCGCGCTATAGAGAGCAATAACAGGTCTGTGATGCCCTTAGATGTCCTGGGCCGCACGCGCGCTACACTGAAGGAATCAGCGTGTGCGCAGATAGCCCTCGTCCGAGAGGACCGGGTAATCCGCTGAAACTCCTTCGTGCTAGGGATTGGGGCTTGAAATTCTTCCCCATGAACGAGGAATTCCCAGTAAGCGCGAGTCATAAGCTCGCGTTGATACGTCCCTGCCCTTTGTACACACCGCCCCGTCGCTACTACCGATCGAACGATTAGCGAGGTCTTCGGACCGACGCCCGTCCGCCCTAAAGGTCGACGGACGCGCCGGAAAGTCGACCGAACTTGATCGTTTAGAGGAAGTAAAAGTCGTAACAAGGTTTTCCGTAGGTGAACCTGCGGAAGGATCATTAAAGTTCTTCGTTGTTGGCGCAACGCTAGTTCTTTATCTAGAGAACCGTATATAATATATTTATATAGAGAGAGAGAGACTTGACGAGAGTGGCGACGAACGGATCGTTCTCCCGGGCTCAGGCCGGTCGAGGGAGGCGAGCTCCCGTCCGTGCGCCCCTCGTCGGCAGTCGGCAGGTGGGGTTTCGAGCAGGTAGCGATCTCGCGGCCTCCGAAGCCCTCGCCCCGATCGCAAAGCGCGCACACACGCACAGCAAACGTTCAGAGGCGCGGAGAGAGTCGCCCTCGATTAGTGTGAGTGCGGCTGGGCGGGCGAGCGAGTACTTCTTGGCGTTAAATGTACTTGCTTGCTCGCGCACGCCGCCCCGACACTTTTTTTTTTTTTTGAAACACCTAATTTACGTATCCTACATACATAATATAGAGAGAGAGTAGAAAGAAAGACTACCTCGAACGGTGGATCACTCGGCTCGTGGGTCGATGAAGAACGCAGCTAAATGCGCGTCGTAGTGTGAACTGCAGGACACACGAACATCGACAATTCGAACGCACATTGCGGTCCGGGAAACGCTCCGGCGTTCCTGGACCACGTCAGGCTGAGGGTCGTCCTCTAAAGAGGCAGCGGGGTTTGCGGCGCGCCACTTGGCAAAGCGCGTCCCCCCCGCCCTGTCCTTAAAGACTGCAGTCGTCCCGCCGGAGCGAGGGGGCGCGCGGCGACTGCGACGTTTGGGAGCGTCGCGAGGAGAGAGGTGCATAGTAGTAGAGCGGGAGGTGGGGGAGAGACGACCACCCGCCCGCCTCTACGTGCGCGAGCCTCTTCTCGCGTCTCCTCGAGATAAGCCGGAGCCGACGGTACGGGCGCGCAGCGGTCTCGCCGTTGCGTCGTCCGCGCCTCGCACCGACGACCATTCGCGCGCGAGGGTGCACCGATGGCGATGCGGCGCGGGTTTCGCTTGCGGCCGCCGTCGACGCGACGTGTCATAGTAGAGGGAGATACGGAGAGACGTTCGTCGTTCGGCGGCCGCGCGATCATCTCGCGTTCGGTGTACTTTCGCGGCGGGGGCGCGCGCGCTCGGTTCGTTTCTTCGAGCCGCGCGCGCGCCGACGCCACAAAGCAAAACGATCCAAAGGATCTATAAATAAATACAAATAGACGACCTCAGTTCGGGCGAGATCACCCGCCGAACTTAAGCATATTACTAAGCGGAGAAAAGAAACTAACAAGGATTCCCTCAGTAGCGGCGAGCGAACAGGGAGGAGCCCAGCGCCGAATCCCACGGTCCGCGAGGGCCGATCGGGAAATGTGGCGTTAAGGAGGGTCCGCAAGTCCCGACGTCGCGACAGCGGCGCGCCAAGTCCTTCTTGAAAGAGGCCGAACCACCCGCAGAGGGTGCCAGGCCCGTAGGACCGCCGCCCGGCGTCGGGTCGGATCTCTCCCTAGAGTCGGGTTGCTCGGGATTGCAGCCCTAAGCAGGTGGTAAACTCCATCTAAGGCTAAATACGACCACGAGACCGATAGCGAACAAGTACCGCGAGGGAAAGTTGAAAAGAACTTTGAAGAGAGAGTTCAAGAGTACGTGAAACCGTTCGGGGGTAAACCTGAGGAACCCGAAAGATCGAAAGCCGAGATACAGCGTCCGGCGCCGCGGGCGATGCGGCGGCGGCGTGCACTTCTCGGCCGGTAGGACGTCGCGACCCGTTGGGAGTCGCCGACGCAGGAAGGGGACGCGCGGGAAGCTCGAGGCGGCGCGGCGGACTCGTTCCGTCGTCTTTGCGTTGCCCCTCGAACCCGCCGCGCCCTCAAATAGGCGCTCGGCACGCCCGACGCGGCACTCAAACACAGACCGATGCGTTCGTTCGGCGGTGCGCCTTCGCGGCGCGCCCGACGCCGTCGCGGCCGACGCCCCTCCTAGCTGAGGCGGCGCGCCGCGGGCGGTAGGTCTCGGCGTGTGCTCGCACACACCGACGTCCGATCGTCGGCGACGCTTTTGCTTCGGCGTCTTCAGGACCCGTCTTGAAACACGGACCAAGGAGTCAACGTGCGCGCGAGTCAATGGGAG
>JAVRBK010000167.1:7500-12500 GCA_036250285.1 Pyrocoelia pectoralis | reverse complement strand
ACCAGAGAACGAGAGGGACGAGTCTAGCCCATAGAGGTACTAAAGACTTCCCTCGCGAAGTACCTCCACAGCCGGAAGAATATTAGTAATGATGCCCGGCTGCGGCGGATTAACAGTAGAGAGAGGAAAGGGTTTTTAGTGGGTCTCAACCCCACACTCCCCCCGGCATTGAGCCCACACGGGGGGGTAGTCTGAATAGATTTTCCCCAACCTCGATAAAAAAAAAAAAAAAAAAAAAAAAAAGGTTAGGTTAGGTTAGGTTAGGTTAGGTTAGGTTAGGTTAGGTTAGGTTAGGTTAGGTTAGGTTAGGTTAGGTTAGGTTAGGTTAGGTTAGGTTAGGTTAGGTTAGGTTAGGTTAGGTTAGGTTAGGTTAGGTTGGGTTATCCTTTCATCAAAGTGTGTCAGTAGGTAGCTCTAAAATCTCCAAACAGAGGGGAAGGTTTTCTTCTTAGGATGACGTGAGTGCGAGGAGAAATGCGAACTTAATAGTTTTCCTCTAATCAAAACGTGTGCGTAGGTAGCTTTAAAATCATCTACCAAAGCGCTTTTGGGTATATACCGGTGCCAAAAATTTATTATTTGAAGGAATTGGACGAACTTTTCGCACACTGGTGCGTCTAAACATGAGGAATGCAAATCTGTAACTACATCTGAAATATCTCCACAATTGCCGATTTGCAGCGGCTTTTCCTATTCCAAGAGGTAGATTTCCAAAGTTTTTGGGTATATACCGGCGCCAAAAGTTTATTATTTGAAGGAATTGGACGAACTTTTCGCACACTGATGCGTCTAAACATGAGGAATGCAAATCTGTAACAACGTCTGAAATATCTCCACAATTGCCGATTTGCAGCGGCTTTTCCTATTCCAAGAGGTAGATTTCCAAAGTTTTTGGGTATTAACCGGCGCCAAAAGTTTATTATTTGAAGGAATTGGACGAACTTTTCGCACACTGATGCGTCTAAACATGAGGAATGCAAATCTGTAACTACATCTGAAATATCTCCACAATTGCCGATTTGCAGCGGCTTTTCCTATTCCAAGAGGTAGATTTCCAAAGTTTTTGGGTATATTATACCGGCGCCAAAAGTTTATTATTTGAAGGAATTGGACGAACTTTTCGCACACTGATGCGTCTAAACATGAGGAATGCAAATCTGTAACTACATCTGAAATATCTCCACAATTGCCGATTTGCAGCGGCTTTTCCTATTCCAAGAGGTAGATTTCCAAAGTTTTTGGGTATATACAGGCGCCAAAAGTTTATTATTTGAAGGAATTGGACGAACTTTTCGCACACTGATGCGTCTAAACATGAGGAATGCAAATCTGTAACTACGTCTGAAATATCTCCACAATTGCCGATTTGCAGCGGCTTTTCCTATTCCAAGAGGTAGATTTCCAAAGTTTTTGGGTATTAACCGGCGCCAAAAGTTTATTATTTGAAGGAATTGGACGAACTTTTCGCACACTGATGCGTCTAAACATGAGGAATGCAAATCTGTAACTACATCTGAATATCTCCACAATTGCCGATTTGCAGCGGCTTTTCCTATTCCAAGAGGTAGATTTCCAAAGTTTTTGGGTATTAACCGGCGCAAAATGTTATTATTTGCAGCAAGACCGTGCGCGGCGGTCGTCTCGGTGCAGTTGAACTATACCGTGAGGTAGCGGGCTCCGCTGTCGGTTTAATGCCATCCGCCGACTCCTTTTCTGGCCGCTCGAGCACCGAATCCTGCAAGATGTCGAGCAAGCGAGCTCGGCGACCGTCTGGGCGCGAACGGGGCGTTTCCCGACCGTGCGCGGCGGTCGTCTCGCTCAAGTCGAACGATACAGAGGTAGCAAAGTCGCTGGCTCCGCTGTTGTTTAATGCCATCCGCCGAACCCTTTTATGGCCGCTCGAGCACCGAAGTCCTGCAAGGTGTCGAGCCGTCGAGCTCGGCGAGCGTTGGCGCGCGAACGGGGCGTTTCCCCGACCGTGCGCGGCGGTCGTCTCGCTCAGTCTCAACTATACTATGGTAGCGCGTCGGGGTCGTCGACGCGCCGAGCTCCGCTGTTCTTACGAGCCAGGCGGGCGTTCGAAACGAGCTCCGCTGTTCCGCGTCCGGGGCCCGCAAGGCGAGAGACCCGCCCGTCCGCGCCCTCGTGCCATGCAAAGCAGCGGCCTCCGCTGTTGTTTGGTGTCATCCGCCGACTACTTTTCTGGGCGCTCGAGCACCGAAGTCCTGCAAGATGTCGAGCAGGCGAGCTCGGCGACCGTCTGGGCGCTAACGGGGCGTTTCCCCGACCGTGCGCGGCGGTCGTCTCGCTCAAGTCGAACCATACAGAGGTAGCAAAGTCGCTGGCTCCGCTGTTGTTTAATGCCATCCGCCGAACCCTTTTATGGCCGCTCGAGCACCGAAGTCCTGCAAGGTGTCGAGCCGTCGAGCTCGGCGAGCGTTGGCGCGCGAACGGGGCGTTTCTCCCCGACCGTGCGCGGCGGTCGTCCCGCTCAGTATCAACTATATTATGGTAGCGTGTCGGGATCGTCGACGCGCCGAGCTCCGCTGTTCTTACAAGTCTGGCGGCTGTTCGGTAGAGCTCCGCTGTTCCGCGTCGGGGCCCGCAAGGCGAGAGGCGCGCGCCCGCGGCCTGGCCAAGTAGCGGGCTCCGCTGTTGTTTGCTGTCATCCGCCGACTACTTTTCTGTCCACTCGAGCACCGAAGTCCTGCAAGATGTCGAGCAAGCGAGCTCGGCCACCGTACGGGCGCGAACGGGGCGTTTCCCCGACCGTGCGCGGCGGTCGTCACGCTCAGTATCAACTATATTATGGTAGCGCGTCGGGATCGTCGTCGCGCCGAGCTCCGCTGTTCTTACTAGTCTGGCGGCTGTTCGGTACGAGACACGCTTTTCAGCGTCGTGGCCCGCAAGGCGAGAAACCCGCCCCCGCGGCATGGCCAAGTAGCGGGCACCGCTGTAGTTTGCTGTCATCCGCCGACTACTTTCTGCCACTCGAGCACCGAAGTCCTGCAAGATGTCGAGCAGGCGAGCTCGGCGACCGTCTGGGCGCTAACGGGGCGTTTCCCCGACCGTGCGCGGCGGTCGTCCCGCTCAGTATCAACTATATTATGGTAGCGTGTCGGGATCGTCGACGCGCCGAGCTCCGCTGTTGTTACAAGACTGGCGGCTGTTCGGAACGAGACACGCTTTCAGCGTCGTGGCCGCAAGGCGAGAGGCGCGCGCCCTGCGGCCTGGCAAAGTAGCGGGCTCCGCTGTTGTTTGCTGTCATCCGCCGACTACTTTTCGGTCCACTCGAGCACCGAAGTCCTGCAAGATTGTCGAGCAAGCGAGCTCGGCCACCGTACGGTGCGCGACACGGGGCGTTTTCCCCGACCGTGCGCGGCGGTCGTCACGCTCAGTATCAACTATATTATTGTAGCGCGGGATCGTCGTCGCGCCGAGCTCCGCTGTTCTTACTAGTCTGGCGGCTGTTCGGTACGAGACACGCTTTTCAGCGTCGTGGCCCGCAAGGCGCGAGAAACCCGCCCCCGCGGCATGGCAAGTAGCGGGCACCGCTGTGTTTGCTGTCATCCGCCGACTACTTTTCTGGCCACTCGAGCACCGAAGTCCTGCAAGATGTCGAGCAAGCGAGCTCGGCGACCGTCCGGGCGCTAACGGGGCGTTTCCCCGACCGTGCGCGGCGGTCGTCACGCTCAGTATCAACTATATTATGGTAGCGCGTCGGGATCGTCGACGCGCCGAGCTCCGCTGTTGTTACAAGAACTGGCGGCTGTTCGGAACGAGACACGCATTTCAGCGTCGTGGCCCGCAAGGCGAGAAACGCGCCCCCCGCGGGCCTGGCCAAGTAGCGGGCTCCGCTGTAGTTTGGTGTCATCCGCCGACTACTTTTCTGCCACTCGAGCACCGAAGTCCTGCAAGATGTCGAGCAAGCGAGCTCGGCCACCGTACGGGCGCGAACGGGGCGTTTCCCCGACCGTGCGCGGCGGTCGTCACGCTCAGTATCAACTATATTTGTAGCGCGTCGGGATCGTCGTCGCGCCGAGCTCCGCTGTTCTTACTAGTCTGGCGGGCTGTTCGGTACGAGACACGCTTTTCAGCGTCGTGGCCCGCAAGGCGAGAAACCCGCCCCCGCGGCTGGCCAAGTAGCGGGCCGCTGTAGTTTGCTGTCATCCGCCGACTACTTTTCTGGCCACTCGAGCACCGAAGTCCTGCAAGATGTCGAGCAAGCGAGCTCGGCGACCGTCCGGGCGCTAACGGGGCGTTTCCCCGACCGTGCGCGGCGGTCGTCACGCTCAGTATCAACTATATTATGGTAGCGCGTCGGGATCGTCGACGCGCCGAGCTCCGCTGTTGTTACAAGACTGGCGGCTGTTCGGAACGAGACACGCATTTCAGCGTCGTGGCCCGCAAGGCGAGAAACGCGCCCCCGCGGCCTGGCCAAGTAGCGGGCTCCGCTGTAGTTTGGTGTCATCCGCCGACTACTTTTCTGGCCACTCGAGCACCGAAGTCCTGCAAGATGTCGAGCAAGCGAGCTCGGCGACCGTCCGGGCGCTAACGGGGCGTTTCCCCGACCGTGCGCGGCGGTCGTCACGCTCAGTATCAACTATATTATGGTAGCGCGTCGGGATCGTCGACGCGCCGAGCTCCGCTGTTCTTACTAGTCTGGCGGCTGTTCGGTACGAGACACGCTTTTCAGCGTCGTGGCCCGCAAGGCGAGAAACCCGCCCCCGCGGCCTGGCCAAGTAGCGGGCTCCGCTGTAGTTTGCTGTCATCCGCCGACTACTTTTCTGGCCACTCGAGCACCGAAGTCCTGCAAGATGTCGAGCAAGCGAGCTCGGCGACCGTCCGGGCGCTAACGGGGCGTTTCCCCGACCGTGCGCGGCGGTCGTCACGCTCAGTATCAACTATATTATGGTAGCGCGTCGGGATCGTCGACGCGCCGAGCTCCGCTGTTCTTACTAGTCTGGCGGCTGTTCGGTACGAGACACGCTTTTCAGCGT
>JAVRBK010000167.1:0-2500 GCA_036250285.1 Pyrocoelia pectoralis | reverse complement strand
ACATAATATAGAGAGAGAGAGTAGAAAGAAAGACTACCTCGAACGGTGGATCACTCGGCTCGTGGGTCGATGAAGAACGCAGCTAAATGCGCGTCGTAGTGTGAACTGCAGGACACACGAACATCGACAATTCGAACGCACATTGCGGTCCGGGAAACGCTCCGGCGTTCCTGGACCACGTCAGGCTGAGGGTCGTCCTCTAAAGAGGCAGCGGGGTTTGCGGCGCGCCACTTGGCAAAGCGCGTCCCCCCCGCCCTGTCCTTAAAGACTGCAGTCGTCCCGCCGGAGCGAGTTGGCGCGCGGCGACTGCGACGTTTGGGAGCGTCGCGAGGAGAGAGGTGCATAGTAGTAGAGCGGGAGGTGGGGGAGAGACGACCACCCGCCCGCCTCTACGTGCGCGAGCCTCTTCTCGCGTCTCCTCGAGATAAGCCGGAGCCGACGGTACGGGCGCGCAGCGGTCTCGCCGTTGCGTCGTCCGCGCCTCGCACCGACGACCATTCGCGCGCGAGGGTGCACCGATGGCGATGCGGCGCGGGTTTCGCTTGCGGCCGCCGTCGACGCGACGTGTCATAGTAGAGGGAGATACGGAGAGACGTTCGTCGTTCGGCGGCCGCGCGATCATCTCGCGTTCGGTGTACTTTCGCGGCGGGGGCGCGCGCGCTCGGTTCGTTTCTTCGAGCCGCGCGCGCGCCGACGCCACAAAGCAAAACGATCCAAAGGATCTATAAATAAATACAAATAGACGACCTCAGTTCGGGCGAGATCACCCGCCGAACTTAAGCATATTACTAAGCGGAGGAAAAGAAACTAACAAGGATTCCCTCAGTAGCGGCGAGCGAACAGGGAGGAGCCCAGCGCCGAATCCCACGGTCCGCGAGGGCCGATCGGGAAATGTGGCGTTAAGGAGGGTCCGCAAGTCCCGACGTCGCGACAGCGGCGCGTCCAAGTCCTTCTTGAAAGAGGCCGAACCACCCGCAGAGGGTGCCAGGCCCGTAGGACCGCCGCCCGGCGTCGGGTCGGATCTCTCCCTAGAGTCGGGTTGCTCGGGATTGCAGCCCTAAGCAGGTGGTAAACTCCATCTAAGGCTAAATACGACCACGAGACCGATAGCGAACAAGTACCGCGAGGGAAAGTTGAAAAGAACTTTGAAGAGAGAGTTCAAGAGTACGTGAAACCGTTCGGGGGTAAACCTGAGGAACCCGAAAGATCGAAAGCCGAGATACAGCGTCCGGCGCCGCGGGCGATGCGGCGGCGGCGTGCACTTCTCGGCCGGTAGGACGTCGCGACCCGTTGGGAGTCGCCGACGCAGGAAGGGGACGCGCGGGAAGCTCGAGGCGGCGCGGCGGGACTCGTTCCCGTCGTCTTTGCGTTGCTCCCCGAACCCGCCCGCCCTCAAATAGGCGCTCGGCACGCCCGACGCGGCACTCAAACACAGACCGATGCGTTCGTTCGGCGGTGCGCCTTCGCGGCGCGCCCGACGCCGTCGCGGCCGACGCCCCTCCTAGCGGAGGCGGCGCGCCGCGGCGGTAGGTCTCGGGCGTGTGCTCGCACACACCGACGTCCGATCGTCGGCGACGCTTTTGCTTCGGGCGTCTTCAGGACCCGTCTTGAAACACGGACCAAGGAGTCCAACGTGCGCGCGAGTCAATGGGAGCAAACTACTAAACCCAAAGGCGAAGCGAAAGCGAAGGACGACCGGGGGCGGGCGTTTGCGCGTCCGCATCCCGTCGACCGTGGGGAGGATGGGCCGCCGGCACGATCGAGCGGCCCCGCACTCCCGGGGCGTCTCCGCCAGGCACCGTCGCGTTCGGCGAGTTCGCGCTCGTCGTCGTCGTTCGGTGCCGGAGGCGCACCTCTAGCGCGCGCGCTGGGACCCGAAAGATGGTGAACTATGCCTGGTCAGGACGAAGTCAGGGGAAACCCTGATGGAGGTCCGCAGCGATTCTGACGTGCAAATCGATCGTCAGAACTGGGTATAGGGGCGAAAGACCAATCGAACCGTCTAGTAGCTGGTTCCCTCCGAAGTTTCCCTTAGGATAGCTGGCGCTCGCTCGAGATAAGAGTCTCATGCGGTAAAGCGAATGATTAGAGCGAATCGGGGTCGAAACGACCTCAACCTATTCTCAAACTTTAAATGTGTGAGATCTCCGGCTTGCCCGACACACGAAGCCGCGAGATCGGATCTAGAGTGCCAAGTGGGCCATTTTTGGTAAGCAGAACTGGCGCTGTGGGATGAACCAAACGCGAAGTTAAAGCGCCCAAATCGACGCTCATTGGAAACCAGAAAAGGCGTTGGTAACTCAGGACAGCAGGACGGTGACCATGGAGGTCGGAATCCGCTAAGGAGTGTGTAACAACTCACCTGCCGAAGTTACCAGCCCTGAAAATGGATGGCGCTTAAGCGTCGTGCTTATACTTCGCCGTTGGCGGCAAGCGCGTCGCGCCCTCGGGCGCGGCGCAAAGAGAGGCCCCGACGAGTAGGGGGGTCGCGACGGTGAGC
>JAVRBK010000166.1:0-25297 GCA_036250285.1 Pyrocoelia pectoralis | reverse complement strand
AATATGCATATAAAGATTATATGAAACAGCTGGTGAAAAAGAAATAGGCTAAGAACAGTGGGAAATAACGCTATATTTGTTGACCTAAAAGAGTGGCCTTTGATATAGTGAATAGAAAAATGTGGAGTATCCGAGCAGAAAGAAGATAGATGAAGGATTGGTAGAATTATTAAGGATGGATAATAGGATGAAACGAAAAGCAGGGTGAAAATGAAGGGGAGAGGAGAGCTCCTGCCTATTTGCAATTTATATGGGAGATCTGGAAGAAATACTGAAAGGGCAGGGTGGTAGGGAAGATGGAGTTGTGATCGTTCGCCTATGCAGATGACTGCACTGCAGTACTGGTGGCGAAGGAAGAAAAAGAATGAAGGAGTTGATGAAAACGCTGCTATGAGCGTGAAAAAGATACGTTAATGCATTGCTTGTCCTGGCATGAACTTCGGTTCTACAACCGTCGGAGTCATTCCAGTTAGTATAGAGGTGGTATAGAGTTCACTGGTTTATCTTTGACCTCGGTCCACGAAGTACATACAGTCATACACACTCGCCTTTATTTTGTCATTGCACCTATTTTCTACGCCGATGTAGGCTGTGCTTCTGCTTGAACTATTACTATTTACAAACTAACTACTCTAACCACATTTTCCTTACATTACATTATAAATTTGTTCCCTTAATTTATTAATATCCTTATTTAGAAATGAATTCCATTAGACATTTGTAAGATTGACTAAAAGAAATTCATATCTGAAGCGATTTCATAATTTGTAAAAGATTTCATTAATATCTTGTTTTGATATAATTTTCGTTTTTGTAGGAATTTGTACAAGAGCAATTATTCTACTGATGCAGTTATTAAAACAGATATTAGCTACGCAGACATTCCTGTTGAAAATATTAGAAATTTTAGTATAATAGCTCATGTAGATCATGGGAAAAGTACGTTAGCAGATCGTGTGCTTGAAACTACCGGTGCAATTAGAGCTAACTCTGGAAATGCTCAAGTGTTGGATAAGCTACAAGTCGAAAGAGAGAGAGGAATTACGGTGAAAGCACAAAGTGCCTCGTTATTATATAAGTACGGTGGTACAAGTTATTTATTGAATTTAATTGATACGCCAGGTCATGTCGATTTTTCTAATGAGGATGTATTAAAATATGGTGCTATATGTAGGAAACAATGTTCTTTTTACTATAGGTTTCACGTTCTCTGTCGGCATGTCAAGGTTAATTTATTAGTTGACTCAAATGATGGTGTTCAAGCTCAAACCGTGGCCAACTTTTATCTCGCTTTTGGAATGACTTGATTATATTCCAGTTTTAAATAAGATAGATTTAAAAAATGCAGATCCAGATCGAGTTTGTAAACAGTTGGAAACTTTGTTTGACATTGATTCAAAAGATTACTAAGGGTATGTATCTCAACCACCCATCTTAAGCTGTTGATATTGCCAAATACCTAGCTATGTTACCAGTAGTGTGGTGGTAAATTATTAACAACCGACTCTCACCATTGGTCTAAGTCAAATAACTTACCTGATTATAATAATATATAGTAATTCCACATGTACCCTACTAAGTCACGGAACTGAAAAGTTCCAAATCTAACCCCAAATTCCAGAATAACCTCCAGAGAAGTATATAAAAAAATTTCAACGATTTAATAGGCGGTTCGCTAAATTTAACAATGACTCACTGAATTTTAAAAAAATTAACAACTGGCTTGTATGAGCCGGTGCGGGCCGCCCTCCCAACGCACTACTGTATGTTACTCCTTAAGTTATCTCCATAAAGTGTCTTATTTGATTATATGGGTAGATTGAACACAAAATAACAACATCCTACTCTAATTAGGAAATGAAAATTACTTTACATGGTAGAGCTGTAAAAAGAACTATTTTTTTGCCTGCGCAATATTCCTTCACTGCTACACGTTTTTTATTGGATTATGTCACTTTGTGCCCGCAGTGGAATGACCATAAAAGAGCTTTTTACATAAAGAGGCACTAAAAATTTGATTGAAAACAACAAAATGAAATTTTCTTTATCTTGGCAATCTTAAGGCCAATTTCAATTCTAACAGAATTTTAATTGCCCCCCTACCCCATATGTGAAAATCATTAGGTATTATGGTAATACCACAAGAACATGTTCCATTCAAAAAGTGCAATTTTATGCACCAGATGCACTGGTATTTGGTCATAAACTTCGTATTATACTTTTAAGATATCAGCAAAATTAGGTTTAGGTAAAATGAAGTTCTAGAAGCTGTGATTAAGAGACTTCCGCCACCATGCGCTGATAGAGATTCCGCATTCAAGGCATTATTGTTTGACAGTTGGTATGATCGTTATAAGGGTGTTCAAGCATTGGTTTATGTTGAAAGTGGACAGATAAATGTGGGGGACAATACACTTATTACCATACGAAAAAGAATTACGATATTAAAACATTATCAATGCTAAAACCTGAAGAAGTATACATTAAAAAATTGTAATGCAGTTAAGTTTTGTATATAATTATAGCGTTGAATTTTAGGGTTGCTGGGCAGATAGGGGTAATATGTTGCAATATGCGTTCCAGTACAGAGGCACATATAGGTGATACCATTTATAGGACTGGAGTGGCGGGTAGAGCCGTTGAAAGGTTTCCAACCAGTAAAACCAATGGTTTTTGCTGGTATATATCCAGTTGATCAATCTCAACATGTTAATTTAAGAAATGCAATTGAAAAACTGGCATTAAACGATTCTGCTGTTAGTATCACAATTGATGCAAGGTGATTATCAAGTATTTCACAACACCATTAAGTGCTATGAATATCTCTCCCACAACCACACTAACACCTGATGTATTGTTTTAATACTAATATATGGCATCATATTAGTTATCCAATTTATTCACGTTACGTAACAAACTAAAACATTTTACAGTCCTGCGTTAGGTCAAGGTTGGCGACTAGGATTCTTAGGTTTATTACACCTTGAAGTTTTTACACAAAGACTGCAACAAGAGTATGATGCCGAAACAATTTTAACTGCTCCATCCGTAACGTACAAAATCAAGTTAAACGAAACAAAACAAACCTCAAAAACAAGTACCGAAATCTTCATTACAAATCCGGTCCATTTCCCGGACCCGTTAACAGTAGAAGAATATTATGAACCAATGGTGTTAGGTGAGATTAAGTGAATGCTTCTTATTTGTTTACCGCTTCTTTTAAGGTACAATTATTACACCTGATAGGTATTTAGGTGCGGTCATGTCCTGTGTATGGAAAAAAGGGGTGTCCAAAGAAGTGCAAGCAATATTGATAATGAAAGAGTAATGATGCAATTCGATTTGCCTTTATCAGAAATTGTAATAGATTTTCATGACAGTCTTAAAACAATTTCTTCAGGGTATGCGAGCTTCGATTATGAGCCTACTGGATTTGTACCTACATATTTAGTCAAGGTAGTAATCGCATTATAGCTATTCACTTTACTGAGCCTCGAATTCATATGCTTGTTATACAGGTATGTCAAAGTCACTGAACGATCAAATTACTCTGTTGCCTGCCAAGCGTCCCCCCCCCCCCCCAAAATTGATATTTAAGTAGTACCTACATACCAAATTGAAAAAAATCTATTTTCAAGTAATTTAGATATTTTGGTACTTTTGGCGTACCATGTATGTTTCATTTGCAAGAACTTGAACCCTTGTGGCAGTTGAACACACTGCAAATACCAAAAAAAACAATAGAACGTTTCACTGATAATGCCAGCTTTACTGTAGAATAAAACGTCTTGAGAGTTGAGTAGATAATTTTGTGTGGATTTTGGTATTTGCAGTGATATATGTTTTTACATAATGTAAAAATAGACTTATCAGAGTATAACATGCAGGTGCACATATGTACAGGAATACTAAAATGTACGCTATAGCTTTCTATAGAGTTAAGTAAACATTTACAGATGGAAATTTTTTTGAATGGCGTTGCTGTTGATGAATTAAGCAACATAGTACATGGTAGTCGAATTGACACAATTGGGCGGAAAACTGTTTTGAAGCTAAAAGAAATAATACCAAGACAACAAGTACAGATAGCAATTCAAGCTAAAGTAAATGGGAAAGTTATCGCCAGGGAAACATTAAAAGCATATCGGAAAGATGTTGCTGCAAAACTTGTAAAATATTAGCAAATATTATTTGACTAGATGTAAACAGTTGGATATTTTAGTATGGCGGTGATATTACGAGAAGAATGAAATTACTCGCTCAACAAGCTGCTGGAAAGAAAAAGATGAGAATGGTTGCAAATATTTCTTTACCTAGAGAAACATTTATTGATGTACTGAAGAAATAATAATAATAATAAATGTGATCAAAAAATTATGGGTTCTTTGAGTTACAATATTTTAAATTTTACTCCATTCACAATGTTTTCGGTAAGTACGTGTTTACTGACATGTTAAGACATTAAAGAAAAATTTGAATTGTTTAAGACTTTCAATCAATCTATATACATTACGTATAGAAGCAGAAAGGAAATGTTATTGCAAATTACAAATAGGTATTACATTACATGCACCAATAAACAAAACAAAAAGAATTAATTTGAAACACATTTACATATAAAAATAAAATTTGTAGTTGAAAACAAGTTTTACAGTTTTTTTTTAAACATGAAAGTACACCGAAAGTGACAAGCGGCGACCACAGCTACTCTCTAGAAGGGTGGTACCGGACCCGTTATTCCAGAGCTACAAAACGATAGGTCGGTTGGAAACATCTGTGCATTCCAAAGATGAATGTAAAATTGAAATTGGCATCTCCATCAATTAACACACTTACATATTAGAATCATATACAGCATCTAAACAGAAGAAAATGTGTTAATTAATCCGATCCTTCGGATAGGTAACTGGCGCGTGGTTGCGGGGTATTCCAACCTATATTCAGATGAAACTCGAGAGCAACCAGGACATAATTAATTAATTTCTTTACAGTCATCTTGATAATTGGTGGAAATGCCAAGGAATTTAATCAAATATTTAAAATTAGTGCAACAAGTGTCATACACAGATTTACATCAAGCAAGCGACAAATAATTACACGAATAATTTCAATGCAAGTAGGTAGAAACTGTTACACCCTCATTTAGACAAAAGTTACATATGTAAAACATAATTTACCATAAAGCAATAAAAAGTCAAGCAATAAAACAAATAAAAAAATATTAAATTAAAATCGGTACTACTTTGAAATAAAAACACAAGTTATAATGTAGTACCTAACACAAACGAATACAAAAACGATTCATACGGATCCACTGTCAGCAAGCAAAAAGTTATCTCACGTCAAAGAGTTAAGATACCAAAAAACGCTCACCGTCACCGGCGGAAGACAAATTTGAATTGTACCATTAATTCTGTGAACTTTTATTTAATGAAAGTATCTGATTTCGTACAATTATGAAGCGGTCAATCTCCTTTAATTTAGTATACGAAAATTAAGTGTAATTAAGATTTTCTCAGCGAAGTGCAAATTCTACTACCAGTGCAGTATAGATCTGCTAATACGTGGTTGGAAACCGTAAATGCACCTCTTATTTAACATTTCTGTGTTACGAGTAGATTGTTTATAGAAATTTTGTAAAAGTGATATAAATAAATAAATAATAAATTAGAATTTGTGCTTAACGCAAACTTGTAACATTTTTATAATTATCATGTTTTTCACTCTTTAAATTGTTTCTCCCCTTAGTTTAAGTAGTTGGGCTTATTAATAGGTCTACATTTTCGTTTAAGAACGTTATATTTTCTTGCAATAATACGTCAATTATATTTTAAAGTGAAAATGTTTGTTCAATGGAAGTAAGTTTGGTTTTCACTTGTGGTTCAGTCTGTTCAGATTATCAGATATCCTCTCGAAGCATATAATTTTAAATTAAGACAAATGAGCATTTTTACCGAATTATCAATTGCAAAATTTCCCATTAATTGCAAACGTCATCAGCTGTGAAATGTGAATGTGAAGTGCCGATAAATGGTAAGCATATGAGGCCTTTTGACAAAATTCCCTGAACTACAAAGTGCGTATTTAAAGGGAGGGTAATGGGGGTAATTCCCTCCCCCTCCCCCCAAGTTACGTTAGTATAATAAATAAATAAATATTATCTATTATAATCGGACAAAGGAAAGGCTTACTTGGTAAAGTTTTTTAATTTGAACAGTACCTAATTAAAAAATTAGTACATTTTTTTATTACCCCCTGAAACAAAATTTCTAGATACGCCGTTGCTGAACTACATCCAGATTTTTTGGTGATAATCACTGACGCCCATTGCAGTGAGGGCAATCTTTCGCGTTTATGTTACGGCTCATATCCTAATCATGGTGTATGTATTCTTACATCAGGATCCTAATGAGCATTTCTGCTGTAACGCCATTTTAAACAAAAAAAAAACTAGTAGCGTTTTCCACTGACTGCGCTGGTGCGCACTAAGGGCGGATTGTACCAGAGTGGTTGAACTCATAGTCATATTTGAACTTGGTTTAATAAGAAAATTTTGTACTTTTCTTATTAAACCAAGTTCAAATATGACTATGAGTTCAACCACTCTGGTACAATCCGCCTAAAACTGCCCTGATCCAGGGTAGCGCATTCCACTGTCTTTTTCGGTGGGCACCGTACGAGGGTAATGCGTTCCACTGAAATTTCGTTACTGCACTGGAAGTGCCCCAGTGCAAGTTTTTAGAACTGTGGTTAGTAGTCAGTGCAAAAGAGCATGAATTAGAGCGATTCCGGTGCAGAGCAACTCGTACGCGTTCGGTGTTGGTGCGAAATGAGTGCGTTCTAAAAAGCAGCTCAGTGGAAAACGCTATAAGTAATTTACAAATTCCACCCTCTCATCAAATAATTCTGAGCACGCCACTGTACCGGCTTGAAAAAGCACTCGCCATCTAGTCGACGTTACGGGACCTGGACACTTCGCCGAATGGACATAACGCCGAATGGACACAACGCCGAAACTTGGACATAACGTCGAAACGAATTGTTGGACACATCGCCGAAACTGGACACAACGCCGAAAAAGGACACAACGCCGAAAATAGTACTTGGACATATTGCCGAATGTGGACACAACGCCGAAAAGCAAAAATGGACGCTGCATAGATCGGAAATCGGGCGTCGAAGCCGAAGTCTCACAACATCGAAACAGCTTAATGGACATATCGTCCATTGGACACTACGCCGAAACCTCGCGATGGGATATACCTATAATCGAAATTTCTTTCTAAAAGTAATTAAAGTTCTGATTATATACATTGTTTATAGTCATATGTACCTCAGAATATTGGAACGAATTGAATATGTTGTACTACTTAAGCCTGATAATTTATTATTTTTATTTTGAAACAATTCTTGCGTTAACTTAACAAAACCTGTCTGAAAAATCAGGTTCCCAGAAATGTAATAAAGCAGGTAGTATTTAAAACTATTTACCACAAATTTTATTGTTTACATTGGGTTAGTGTTTCAAAAATCGCAACTCATTCTTAACGTTTTTTGAAACACTAACTCTTCTGACGCCTCGATAAAGGCTAGGACAACTAGCCGAAACGTCGACTTAATGAAGTATAAGTATATTGTTTCATCTTGAGTGAACTCAACGGTTTCATTAAACCATGCAACAACCCCTCAAGAAGACTCCACGAATATCATAAGGAGACACCCACTGCAGAATTCCTATGAGACCATCCAATTAATTAATATACCTACATGTTCGTAAAGAAACACAAATCTCAAAATAATTATTGTTCAAAGTTTGACGTTGACCGACGTTGACAGATAAATAATACCTACTTATAATTGGCGTCCTATGTTTTAGCGGGAAGACTAGCCTTCCCGTTTGCCGAGGTGCTCTGTGACTACACTATGAATTAAATTTTGTTTTACGTTTCTAATTTTTTTGATTGGTAAATTAATAATTAATTAACGTGCAGGTGCGATCTGATGGAATATGTAATGGAATGATAAATGTAAACGATAAGTTACGATTAATATTATAATGAAAATATATTCAAAAACACGTCAATACACAAACTCGAGAAACATCCTACTCACATGTCAAAGTCATAAACCACTGAACAATTTATGATATCTGTGTAATAATTGAATAATCCAACACTCCTCCTCAATTATTACATTCGCAGTCCACAAGCCTCTCTTAACTTCTCCAATCTTGATGCGGATAAAACTTTGTCGACAAATCTCCCAACATTTCTTCAGTTGTTACCTTGAACCATTGCTGCTTAAAGTTGCCAGTAATAGCCTCATTATAGTTCTTCGGCTCACTAACAGATTCCTTCAAAATATTCATTTCTTCGATGAGACGTTTCGGAGACACGCCCTTGTTGCTTCTGACCGATCTGCGTAATTCGTCCTCCTGAATATTATCACTTTGATCATCAATCTCACTATCAATTGACACATTCGGACTCTCTTCTCGTTTAGCTCGAAATTCCACAATTGAATTCTCATCACTCACTATTGGTTGATCAATGTATTCCTGCTTTACGGCAAATCTTACGTCTCTACTTACGACAACCTTGCCGGTTTCGGGTATAAAGCAACGATACGCCTTCGAATTCTCGTCGTACCCGACTAAAATACCTTGAATTGCTTTCGGTTCCAGCTTTCGGCGTCTTTCGTCTGGAACATGAATATAGCATTTTGTACCAAAAATTTTAAAATGCTGAATATTCGACTTCGTAGCAAACCATTGCTCGAAAGGTGTTGGTGTCAATGATTTCCATGGCAAACGATTTTGCATGTAATTCGCCATTGTCACAGCTTCGCCCCAAAACTTATAATTGAGTTTCGCATCTATTATCATGCAGCGCGCCATTTCAACAAGCGTCCTATTTTTTCGCTCTGCGATGCCATTTTGTTGTGGACAATATGCTGCAGTATATTGAATCTGGATACCATTCCTGTTCAATAACATGGTGACCTCTTTACCAGTGTACTCCCCGCCTCTGTCCGAGCGTAGAATTTTTGGCTTCCGATTGAACCTCGTGTACACCATTTCAATGTAGTCTTTCAATCGGTCAATAACTTCCGATTTGTTTCTTAGCAAATAAACAACAGAATATCTGGTATAATCATCAATAAACGTTAAAATATACCTTTTCTTTGATGGTGTCTCCGTATGCATTGGACCACAGACATCAGTATGAACTAAATCCATCACTGCTTGTGATCGCTTTTCTGCTATTTTTGGGAATGGCAACTTTGTCATCTTTCCCTGCATACAAGCATCACAACTTTCCTCGATGTCACACGCCATAACGTTAACGCCATCAACTTTTCCGTCTTTATTTAATCCTCTTACTACTTCGATATCACGATGTCCACATTTTCTGTGCCAATTATGCACACAATTCTCTGGATGTTCTCGTTCACTTGCACAAAACACTTTGGACGGAACTTTTAACATATACAAGTTCTCATGCAATTCACCATATGCAACTTGCGTTTCTCCTTGTGTAATTATACAGCATCCATCTTGTTTAAATGAAACATCGAAACCTCTTTGGTTCAATTTTCGCACCGATAGTAAATTACCATTGATGATGGAACATACAAAACTCCACCAATTTTTGTTTTACGTCGTTCACCTACTCGATTTACAACCTCCAATTGAACACACCTATTCCTTCCACTGGCACTTGCTGTCCATTCGCCACAAATATTTGTTCTTGATGATTTCCGTTGAACTCGGAAAAATATTCTCTATTCGATGTTACGTGTGACGTAGCACCCGAATCAATTATCCATCCACAGTTCGTCTTTGAAGTTAAAAACAACATTTCGGATAACTTTTCTTTCACTAAATTTGCGTTTTGTTTTTCGGTTTCGTCCTTCTTTATATCCTTGAGTTTTGGACACTTTCGAACAAAATGTCCTGGCTCGTGACAAAAATGACATGTAAACTCCTTTGGTTTTGATTGTTTACCCTTTGACTTATTCTTGAACTTTTCAGTATTCACATGCAAAACTGACGATGAACCGCTACTACAATCTAGTTTAAATTGCCTCCGCTTCCATTCGTCGATTACTCTGGATTGAACGACACCGACTGTTAAATCACTTTCGTTGCGAGACTCCAACGATGTCACCAACGTATCATAACTGTCCGGTAGACTCCCCAATAAAACTGCTACATGCCAGTCTTCTGGTGTTATTTCCTTTCCAAGATCACTCATTGTTGAAAAACCTGGTTCACTTGAGCTACGTGCGTCTCAATGTTCCCTTCTTCTTCGAGTTTCATGCTTAATACTCTTTTCATTAACGTACCATACTATTCGCTGTGCTTTTCTCGTGATATGATCGAAGCACGTTCCATGCACATTTTGCTGTCGTCGTTCCTCTCAGATGAACCAATTGATCATCGTCAACATTGAGGCCAATTGTAGAATACGCCTGCCCATCCTTTTTCTTCCATTCCGAAGTCATAGGGTCTGGTGAATTCTCCGTAATACATTCCCATGTACCTTCCTTTGACAATAACAATTGCATCTTGAACTTCCACAAAAAATAATTTGTATTGTTCAGCTTTGTTATGGAATAACGCATTTGCATGTCCGAACTCATTTTTATTTTGTTTCACACGATTCACAAAAATAGTTTACTTTTATTACTCTTCACCACGTTCTGGGCGCATAACCTGATGGAATATGTAATGGAATGATAATGTAAACGATGAGTTACGATTAATATTATAATGAAAATATATTCAAAAACACGTCAATACACAAACTCGAGAAACATCCTACTCACATGTCAAAGTCATAAACCACTGAACAATTTATGATATCTGTGTAATAATTGAATAATCCAATTTTATTTATTAACTCGTTTACTGTTCCATTTCGTTCTGTCTTTTGCTAGTATCTTCGTTTCATTCCATGTGTTTACCATGGTGTTTTAATTGCTTTTGTACTGTCCCTCATGTGTGTTTCGGTCTGTATAATTCTTCATTGGTAATCATCTGGTCTTGCATAATATTTCTCAGGCATTATTTATTAACGAATGCTTGTATCATATATTTATGAGTTTTCTCGTTTCGTTCCACGTTTCCGCCCTACATATAATTTTCAACAATTACTTAAATATCCAACTTGAACATTTCTGTTGTTTAGTAATGATTATTTTTAGAAATCTAACGGAAATAGTGTCTATCGGTAATCCCTAAAGTACAGCCGGCAGGTATGCAATTCTTAGTATTTCGTAGGGTTGTGGTCAGTGGTCAGGGTCACTTACGACTTCCTAAGTTTACGAAAATCTTAAATATGCCTCCTGCACTTAAAAGGATTAAAGATTTTCTGTCAATCAAAGCCCTGTTATTGTAATCCGCACCATAAATAAAGGTGGCATTTTAAAAATAAAGTATTAGGTGCTGACTGTATTTAATTTGTTACACGTTACGCCCGTAAAGTACCTATAGTTTGATTCAAATAAAGTTGGGTATGGTATGACTCATCGATGTTAAACTCGCTATAATAAAATTACATATTTTTATCTCTCACTCCCAACTCTATAATAAAATTACATATTTTCATATTAGCGCAATAAACGTCTGTCGTGATTAAGAAGCAGCATCTGTCACTCCTGTCATTCTTTAAAATTTTTGTTTATGGGTTTCTTATAAAAACAGTGTTGACTCGATCAATAAAATAAGTGGATAGAATGCATCATTTGTCTAGCCTTAAAATATAAAAAACATAGAATAATTTTCCACTTTCTTTGACATTTTATCGAACTTCATCTGGAGACATCTGCCGAAAAAAATATTAACTAAAAGATACTTTGCCGATTTAATCAAGACTTACGTCGCCTAAATATATATTAGTTCATGTAATTTTAAGAATGAGTCATACCCATGTTTATTTGAATCAAACTATACAAAGACATTTTCACCATTACACAATTTTATTTCAAGCGAGGCTTTGTTTGCAGTGTTACTTTGCATTCTTTAAGTAGGTACAGTTGGGGTAACAAAAAATGGGACACTATGGTTTTACAAGTTCAATGGGCATATCTACTTTAAGTAGTACCTGACTAAGGGCGGATTGTACGAGAGTGGTTGAACTCATAGTCATATTTGAACCCGGTATAATCAAAGGGAGTAATGAACCCTGAAAATTTAGCGGTTATATTTGAAAATTGCAATTTATAATTTGTCATTTCATTATTTCTGAATTTCAATTCTGTAACTATATATTTTCATCATCACTTGCTTGGTATCAACGACGATTCTGCTGTTGAAAGTATTTGTAAAATTTCTTCTGGAACGTGGTTTTCGATGTACTCCAAAATGGCATAATTATGTGTAACCCATTGAATAAAGAATAGAGAGGAAGGAGTATATGCCCTCGACCTTGAAATCAAAGTGGTTGCAAAATGGCTACTAACACGTTGCCTGTTAAATAGAAATTGACAGAAACAACTGCATGTGACGTCATGAATTTCGCCTGAAGTACAACACATATAACCTAAAATAGCAAGTAAACAAACATTTGTAATAAAGCAGTAAGCAGTATAGTGTTTTTTGGTACTCATCATGGATAATTTAATTACAGTGATTATTATAAGACATTAGATAGTGAACATTCCAGTCGTTATTTAAGTAAAATAAGTGTTGTAAAGATTAATCCTTATTCAATAAAATTAATTGATTGTAGTGATAAAGTAGAATTCATTTACTCAATGGTAGAATATTATTATATCCTAATTTAAATTACCTGCAACTTTTCATATAGTATTTCTAAAATTCTACGAAATATCCTAGATACTGTTGTATGATGCAACTAAATCTAAGTGCCAACAGTGCAACACCGATAACACTCAAATGTCGATTGTGGTAATTAACAAGTAGCAAGTCGTCATGACATGTTACCAAAAAGAAAGAAAGGTAACCACATATTTATTATGGTGCAGTTTTAAGGGCCCCCATTCACATTGAGATTGGTATCGATACGTGTATCGCGACATGCAGCGATACATGTATCTGAGATTTGTCTCAAACGGAGAGCTCCATTCACACAGGTTGTAATGATACTAGTTTTCGAAATGTGCATACATATTTCGTGTTTTTCATATAGAAGTGAAACGGTTCCTCCTGAAGCTGTAATAGCAGCTTCATCAGTAGTATTAATAGAGTGCTTATAAGAAAATCGTCGACGAAAGAGAGTATGGACAAAATTATTATTGTTTGATGCCGAAGATGTTTATAAGCATTGAGGAAGTCCTCCCAAAATTCACGATTTTCTGCAATACCCTTGCAATAACTAAATGCAAAACTACTGTGTTTTACGACACCTAATATGTACACGGTCGCAGTGCAGTGCGACAAACAACTAGACAAGTGGATTACTGAGACTGCGATACTGATACTTCCACATACACGTCGAGATTTGTCTCTCTATACTGATTACTGATACTTGCGACATGTATCGATACCTATCTCAACATGAATGGGGCCCTTTAACGTTCGGGATTTATTTTATGAGAACATTATGATTTATGATCTCATAAATGTACCTGCTATAAAATGTCTCGAACATACACGACCGTTATTTAAGTTTTAATTCAGTTATCGCTTCTTTTAAGGGCTGCGATCCACTTGAATGAATATCGATCGAACAAAATAAATTTTTTAAACAAGTAAAGGGCAGTAAAGGTTATGTTTGTACTCCAAGCGAAATATATGGTCCCGTGATGCAGATGCCTTAAATTGGAGTTCAGTGACTGTAACAATCAACAAATGAATATTTCAAATTTTGCAGGTTATGGTGAATTGTCAACACAATGAACTGTATACTATACGTACCTGGATGGACCCACGCCGTATTTCAACAATCAGTTTTTTGTGTCAGGGGGCACATAACACTGTTATGTATGTGGTCAGGGCAAACCGAAAAAAGATGGCCTCTAGAGGACGGTAACCTGCCTTTGTCAATCTCGTTGTAATAAGTTGGTAAATTATCCGTCGCTTGAATAAAGTTTAATAAATAATTATTGGGTAGCGATTTTCTTGTGTTGAAACTATATTGTGTAAAACGGACGATATGGATATTTATTATTGCCTTTCAACAAAAATTTTACGTTGACAATTTTTTCCTTATTTAGCTTCTATTTGTGAAGGACAATTTACTTTAAAAATGAAAATCCAATTTTATACTATAATTTCTTTAATAGCATCAAAATAATTCTTTTAAAAAGGTGAGAAATGAGTGCAACTTATGTATCTAAATAAGATAGAAAGAGATAATTTCACGTCCATACTGCGGGTTGCCTAACTTCAAATTTTGCCTCACTTTCATGGATTTACGCATCCCTTCCAGGTACGTATAGTATACAGTTCATTGTGTCAACACGACCAAAATGTAAACAAAGATGACTCACAGTGGTTTGCAAATGGCTGAACTTCCGTCGCCAATTTTTAAGCAGCAATGATACGATACTCTCCTTCCTCTCTATTCTTTATTCAATGGTGTAACCATTTAACAAACAAAACTTGTTTATTTACACACGACACATAGCAACATCGTTTCCAACGAAACATCACGCTCTATTCATACTATGTATATAAAAATGTCAAATATGAAAGCAACGAAAGGTAAGATATAAAACATTGAGGTTAAGTCAAAGACTTTGAAGTTTGGACCACTTTCGATTTGACGTTTGAAATTGCCAACTAAAATCGATCTCTACAAGAAAATAACTAACTAAGAGCACAGTATGGCGGCTCCCATGGTGGGGACAAATAAATGTTGCCGGTACGTACCAATTAGCAGTCCATTTGTTTTTATTACGTCCGTGAGTTAAGTACAGCTTAAATACCATAGCAATCATTGTTTCAATAATCGTTGCCATGGCATTTAAGTTCTGCTTAACTTTACGCGTTACTGAATTTTTACGGTGCAAATGGCCATTATAGAGCATTGATTGAGTGTTTAGTCCAATGAATAAATGTGCAGGAAGAAGCATATAGCAGACGGCTTTATATGTCAATGCAGACGGAAATGCGGCCATGTAAGGCCAAGTTTGACTCACTTTGTTTATGTTATGTTGATGGTCGTTGCGTAGGCCTATACACACAGCTAATGCTTACAGATATATACTTATCTTATACTGTGCCTATACTTAGTTTTTGTTTAAATTTACATTTTAACGATAAATTAGTGGTGATTTTTATTCTATTAGTGTGGAAATCACAATTCATGATTTCATATGGAAGTAGTTCAGATCATTTAATTTATGTAGAATTCATGATTCGTTAACACATAATTTGAGGTTAAAACATAGGGCGTCTGTGTTGTTTCTAAGGGCTTAAAATTTTTTTCGCACGTTGATATAGTGTGTTTTATTGCTATAGATTACCTTTAAATAACCGTTTGTAGCCAAACAAGTAAAAAAAAAAACAAAACTTAGTACTATACGAATGTATAAAAGTAGAAATCTATATTTATTATTATTTTTCAAGTAAGTATCTTTTTGCGACAGCACACCACTGTGAAACAGGAAACAATCATCTGCCATATGCACAGGCCATCGCGGTCGCACGATAATATTGCAAATGCTTCTTCCTGACACTATTTATTCATTGGTTTAGTCAATGTTAGAGTGATCGGGTCCTATCGTTTTCAGTACATATTTGGAAGAGACGTGGTGTTATGTATTACACGTGTCTTGCATCAGAAGATGGATTTCTTATTTTTATTGTTGCTTTTATTTTTATTATTGTTTTGATTTTGTCCTGATGAAGCCCCTTACGAAAGTGGGCGAAACATTGAGGCGGCAGTCGCACAGACTTTGGTCGCCGACCAAAGACGACCGACCAAAATTTCAATACCACGTTGTTAGATAGAGCACGTCTTACAAGAACGACCGTCCACGATCGTCCACAAGCAACCACGACCGTACGGTTTGAAATTTCAAACTGGCTTTAAACTTTTGGTCGACGATTAACGGTCGGTGACTCATAACATTTGAAATTTTTTTACTAACCTAATATAATTATTTATTTTAAAGTATTTTATTATTGTTAAGTATGGATGGGTGGACAGTCGAGGAAGTGGATGAATGAAGTTGTTTAATTTGCTTAATTTGTTTAATTTACTGTGGGTAACATAAATATCGATTTTATTTATGGTGGGTATGTAGAAACCTGCAGAATTATTATCGACTTTAGCGCGACATTTAAAAATCGGTTGGTCTTGCAGGGTCTTCCCTGTATGTTCCCTGTGCGACGGTTGTTTAATTTTTGGTCGGTCGAAGTTGGACGGTTGCGGATGGCCATGGTTGGTCGTCTCTCTGTGCGACTGCCGCCTGACTTTTTGAATACGACACGGTCCTACCCCGGCAGTCTCTGGCCTGGCCGTGGAAACTTCCGCTCTGACATGGATTTCTTTATAGAAAAAATAAAACCAACAACGGAAAACGAGATTAGTACCTGTGTATGAAAATGGCAAGACATGTTGCAATAAACATCAATTCATAAAAACCATCTACCCGATGTGGAAAAGAAAGATTCTTTATTACTTAGATATTCAATGATGGATGGTGCTGCTGCTGCGACTAGCGAAGACGTAAAGTCTATATTATTTATAACTTTATAAGACATACTGCAAGGTAACCATTCTTTTGGCCTTTTCGAATATTCTAATGCGTGATTGATAAAGACCCGAATACTTGTTGATACTTTTATTTAAATTCCATCCATTGGAGAGGACATCGCCTATTAGAACAGTTGATCATTCCATCTGTCCAATATTGACCGAATTAAAGTTGAGCATATGTGCGACTAGTACAAACATAACTGACTCTTCTTGGTACTATAAAATATTAGAAAATAATAAATACCTATGTATATTTATTGCTGTCAAGTGTCAAATGTTGATTTGTGTTAGTCTCCTTTTTTTTAAATACCTATTCTACTATACATTTTTAATAGTACATTATATGAATTAGTTCATCTTGATATTGTTTATTTTCTAAGTATTTTTTAAAGTTTTTTTAACAAAAATTATGTAGGAAAATTCTGACCAATCTTTGAATCGGAAAAGGGAGCACTTTGCTTCCTATAAACGTCGCTTACGGTGACTAGGATAAATCGAAAAATGAATCGAACCAATAAACTATTAGTGTGCGTACGGCACTAATTATTCATATCATTTTCAAAAGAAACATGTACCTATTATTAACATTCGATAGTCTGACTACATTGAAACAATATATTTAAATTTACATCACTTTTGTCATATTAAAGTAATTGACGTTCGAAAATGGAATATAATGTACTGAATGAAAGCAAAATAGTGTACATGCTCGTGGAATTTTCTAAATTTCCCAAGTTTGTACAGTCTTTTATAAAACGGACAAGTCGTTGGCCTGATAATTAAAATTAATGCAGAAAGAGGTTTCGGCGTAGTGTCCAATCGACGATATGCCCATTAAGCTGTTTCGATGTTGTGAAACTTCGGCTTCGACGTCCGATTTCCGATCTATGCAACGTCCATTTTTTGCTTTTCGACGTTGTGTCCACATTCGGCAATATGTCCAACTACTCATTTCGGCGTTGTGTCCTTTTTCGGCGTTGTGTCCAACGGCTGATTTCGGCGTTGTGTCCAGTTTCGGCGATGTGTCCAACAATTCGTTTCGACGTTGTGTCCAAGTTTCGGGCGTTGTGTCGATTCGGCGTTGTGTCCATTCGGCGTTATGTCCCTGACTCGACGTTACCACAGTAACAAGGTTGGATAACCTTTATTTTATATTAATTCAATAATTATTATGGTATTCTGTGGTTTGATTTGTTTAAAGATGAATGGTTAAAAATTGTACACGTACACGTTAATCGTTAATGTTGGTCAAGTAAATACCGGCATAACTGTTTAAAGTATTGTAGTTAACAATGAAACCCATAATATTGGGCTTATTTCTTCTGTACACAATTTTCTTTTTTACCATGTTGATGGACAATCCCGTAAACAGGTAGTTTTGTAGAAATTTTTAAAATACAATTAACCCCATAAGCGCACCTTCAGGGACTCTCGATGGGAGAAAGAGTTCAACAGTTAACAGACATGGCAAACAAAAAATCCATATTAAAATTTAACGGTAACAAGTTTCGTGACTTTGTTAAAGCTGTCCCTAGAAACTATTCCGTTATTATTATGTTTACGGCTATGGCTCCCCAAAGGCAATGCATGGTGTGTCGTCATGCCAGTGATGAATTTACTATCGTAGCCAATTCGTTTAGATATTCTCAAGCATATTCGAATAAGTTATTCTTTGCGGTAGTTGATTTTGATGAAGGTGGCGATGTGTTTCAATTGGTCTGTATTAAATTATATTTACAACGTATACTTAAACGTTAATAATGTTGCAGATGAGATTGAATACGGCACCGGTATTTATTCATTTTCCTCCTAAAGGTAAACCAAAGAATCAAGATACGATGGATATTCAAAGAATTGGTTTTTCGGCAGAATCAATCGCTAAATGGATTACCGAACGTACTGACATTCAAGTGAGAAAGTACTTAAGCCGAAATCGTTACACCTGTCTATAATTTTCAGATTCGGTTATTCCGTCCACCAAATATTCGGGAACTGTCGCTTTAGTTGTACTATTCGCACTTGTTGCGGGATTTTTACTTACGAAGAAATAATTTAGATTTCTTGTACAATAAGAATATGTGGGCCACAGGGGCTTTATTTTTCTGCTTTACAATGGTTTCTGGTCAAATGTGGAATCACATAAGAGGTCCCCCTTTCGCGCATAAAAATCAACAAGGTCAAGTGGCTATATACATGGCTCCTCGCAAGGACAGTTTGTTCTCGAAACTTACATTGTGATGGTATTAAGTATCCTTTGCACGTATAGCTTGATTAATAATTACTATAGTTTCCTTAATAATGACAGATGCTGCTATTGTTTTAGGTATGATTTAATAACTGAATCTGGTAGAAAAGGCGATCCTAAGAAAAAAAAGATATTAGCAATCACTGGCATATTCTTGTTTCAGTATTCTTTTCTTTAATATTGTCTATCTTTAGATCAAAAACATCGGGCTACCCATATAGGTAATGATGCTCTTGATAAATTGATTAAATTTTAATCGTATTATTTTTCAGCTTTTTATTTAAATAAATTTATATAAACACAGGGTGTATTTTTGTGTGGAATTTGTTATTGTTCACCGTTTTCAAAAATTTTCCAAACTTTATATAGTAATATATAAAAGTATAAATATTGCAATTGGTGTGTTCTTAATTGTAGGAAACTAACTTTAAAATAGAATCACATAGAATACAGAAATTAAGACTGAGTAGTGAAATATGTACCTACTGTGAAATGAATAAATTTCTTAATTTCTTCAACGTTTCTTTCATATTGTAATTTTGCCATGTTTTGACTTGTTGCAATGAATTACATTGCATGATCTGATGTGTTTGATGGGAAACAGTTGAACCTTGCATCACTCGTAGTTTTCAGACAAATTGATGGAATTCATTCTAGAAGTAAATATTAAAAATAAATTTAGTACACCAGGGTTGTTTGTATGTAATGTATATACTATTGTAGTCTTAAAATTGGGTGCTTTAAATAAAGATTTCTTTAATGTAACCGCTTTATTAATAGAGTACATGCTCATTAAGTAATGTAAGAATACTTAAGATTAATACTTAATTTTAGTATTATTTATGACAAGTTGCAACTTTTTTACATTTCTAAAATAGAAGAATTCAACCATTATTGAGGAAATTATGAAGTAATTCACTAAAGCTTCTTGTAAATAATATACAGGGTACCCCATTAGTGCAAGGAAGTCCAATATTTCATTCTATATCATACGGATTAAAAAATGTTTCAAATAAAAGTTGTAGGATACGAACCATTGCATATTTTAAATATATTTATAAACGTAGTACAGGGTGCTTCGAATAATCATGGCTCCATGCCGACCTGTTTTTTTTAAATGGAACACAGTATATTTGATGTTATATTCCAATTATTGCTCTCTTAAAATGTTCTATGTCCATATTTTGTTTTAAATGTGCAGCGCTCCTAAGTTATGAATTATTTCATGATTTTTCTGAAAAAAACACGGTCTGACTACAATATTCAGTTTTAAAATTTTGAGTCAATTTTTGGTACACAAATTAGTAATAGTCGTTCCTTTAGTGAATATACAAATATTTCTCGATTTAATTATACAGGGTGTTTTGCAATAATTCGTAAAGTTGTAAATTTCGAATAGGAAAAGCTTTGTTATGTACCAAAAATTGAAAAACTGAACGAGCCTAAGCATTTTGTAATCAGACCATGTTTTCAGCATTTTAAGAGAACAATCGGAATATGACATCAAATCAGCAGGTTTTCACGGAGCCACGATCATTCGAAGCACCCGTATGTTTATTTTTACAAATGCATGGTTTCGTATCCTACAACTTTTTGTTTTAAACATTTTTAATCCGTTGATATTGATGAAATGGACTTCCTCGTCTAATGGGCTACTCTGTATATATAATATTCCCACAATGGTGCAATCCGAAACGACATAAAATTTGTGGTGTCCTTACAGTACAGGGCCTTACAGCAAGTTACTCTTTTCTGCTAACTTTATCTTTTTTCTTACAACCAAGAATACTATATGGCGAGATGATATATAGTATGCACCCAAGCAAGGTACTCCTTGAAATAAGCACTTAGGAGAGGTTACCTTGCGTGGACCTCCTCAAATAAGAGGACGAAAAAATCAAGCTTTTAGGTTTAATAATCGATAAAAATGTCAATTATGCAGAAACAAAGGACTGAAACACATTCGTCCCCAACGAGAATCAAAGGGTTCCGATACTCAAAGAGAAGGGCAATGGCTACACTACAGCAGTACAATTCACTTTGTTGCATGGGGGGAAGTGATCGTTAGACGCTTTGGATAAGGTATCATCAGAAATATGTTGGAAATAGTACAAATAAGGATACTAAAAGACTGTGGCAATGAATAACATGCTGGTGCTTCAGACCAGTCAAAATTATTTTCAGAAAAGGGAAAATTCCAGATGAGCTATCCGTTGGTGGAGAGTTGTATTTTGGGTGTTAATGAAGGTACAAAAAGCGCACTATCGTATCGTGTTCGCTACGAAAATTACAGTGCAAAATGGTGCCAAAAATAGGTTTTTTTTTCAATAACTCAAAAAAGATCACATTTAGGGGAAAAAGTGAAGACGCAACGTTGTAGAGAATGTAATTTTACGCAAAAAAGGTCGTTACAAAAATTTTGTACGAGCATTTGTATTCGAGCTAGATTTTTTAAGCAAGGGCCATTTTTTGAGAAGCTCGCGCGCGTCGTGCATTTTTCGTCAATAACTCGAACACGGCGCGCGTCGGATCGGAAAATGGTTGAAATAAAAATTGTAGACAATGTAATTACGAACAATTTTTTTTTTATTTCTTTTTGTACAATCAATATTGACAGAGATATGCTTTCTTAACATTTGATTTATTATCGTTTGTCGAATGTAGTTTCTTCATGATAAATCACTAATAATTCAAAATCTATAGCTCTAACTGAAATTTTACATCTTATAAAAATGAAAGCAAAGAGATTAGGAATTTCTATAAAGAAATTAGACAAAGAAAAGGAGGTTCTAGAACTGGTATGCCATTTTGTAGAGCCAAAGTGGAATGATCGTAGGAGGAAATAGTCAAATGCTGGATAGATGGGTAGAATACTTTTCGGAGTTACTAAACAAGGTTGGAAATAGAGAGGAAGAGCTAACTGATAGCATTGAAGACAGAACAGAGAAGCGAGACAACAATTATACAGGGAACAGGCAGAAAGAGCTACAAAGCTAACATTTGAGGAAGTAAAGAAAGCGGTAGAAAAACTGAAAAACAACAAAAGCCCTGGCAGAAATGGTCAAGTACGGAGGAATCAAATTACTAGAAAGTATTTACGGGCTAATAAGAAAAATGTGGGAAAACGAAGAAATGCCGCAAGAGTGGGGTAAAACCATATTATCAGTCCAATTTTCAAAAAAGGGGACAAAACTAGTTGTATAGCAACTACAGGGGAATAGCGCTATTAAACACGGGGTATAAGGTGCTAGCTAAAGTACTATAACGGATAGAATAGTGAAACAGATGGAAAACAGGATAGGGGAATTTACCAGAGTGGATTTCGACAAAATAGATCCGTAATAGATCAAATATTTGTTATTAGACAAATACAAGAAAAATGCCTTGAGCAGAACATTGATATAGGTACACGTGCTCTTTATCGATTTCCTACAAGCTTACGACAGCGTTGATAGAAATATGCTATTTAAAACATTGTGCGAGTTAGAAGTACCCAAAAAATTAGTGCAGTTGACAAAATGACTTTAGAAGCCAAGTAAGAATATCGGAAGGTATATCCCAATCTTTCCAAGTTTACAAGGACTTAAGCAAGAAGATCCGTTGTCGTGTGTTCTGTTTAATCTGTGGCTAGAGGGTAGGTATAATAAAGAAAACCAAAATACACAGAACTGGTACAATAATCAATACGATGTACCAGTGCGTAGCTTTCGCGGATGATGTTGCGCTACTAACAAGAACAAAGGAGGATAGTTGATGGTGCATATAACAACTATTCTGCAAAGAGAAGCCCAAAAGGTAGGATTAATAATCAATAGCAGTAAAACCAAATATATGTTAATCAGCAAAGGAAAAGCGTAGAGGAAGGAACCACCTTGTAATAGGAGATCAAATATAAGAGGTGCAAGAATTTAATATTTAGGAGCATTAATAACTGCAGTAGGTGACCAAACCAGGGAGGTACAGGCAAGAAAAGAATAACAGCGTGAAATAGATGTAGTGGTGGGCTTATGAGTGTTAAAATCTAAGTGGTGTCAAGATCAGTAAAAACTAAGAATACAAAACTGTGATAAAGCCAGTAGTGACGTATGCTTATGAAACATTAACTCTAACAAAAATGACGAAAAAAAAATAAATACATGGGAAAGAAAAATATTAAGAAAGATATTCGGAGGAAAACAAGTTAATATGGTATATATGGGAAAGAAGAACTAACCAAGAATTGAGACAGCTTTACCAGGATGTGGACATAGTAGCTTCCATAAAACGCAAAGGTTACGTTGGTTGGGCCGCGTGATACGTATGGACCAGAACAGAGTGCCAGCATTACTACTATACATGAACAGTTTCAGGGAAATAAGAAGAGAGGAAGACCAAAGAAAAGATGGATGGATGCAATATATGAAGACCTAGCATTAACTCTGGGCATCACAAATTGGCTTTCGAAAGCAAGGGATAGAAGCGACTGGAGAAGAGTCGTTCAACAAGCCATGGGTCTACAAGGCCCGTAGAGCTAACTATATATAAAAAATGAAAGATAATTAAATATCGAAAATTTGGATATAAATCTTATTTTGGAAATATGTCAAGTGCGATAATGCTAAAAAACATAAAAAACTGCCGCATTTTCCTGTATTGGGTAAAGAAAAAGTTACTTGTGGTGAGTTGTACGTCAAATATTGTCTCCACATTTTTTGAAGAGAATAAATTACCTTGAAATTCTTTTTTATTCATCTGCCTATGTTGTTTTGTTTCCGAGATACAGCTGCTTAAAGTTTGTTTTTGAAATGTAATTTCGACCACATTAAATAAATGTATTGTAAAAATATGTAGATACGAAATAATTTGTAAGAAATTGGATTTCACTTATTTTCAATACATTTCATACAGGTGTACCAATCTTACGACAAAGTTTGGTATATGACTTATTTCACGAGATATCAAAAATGTTAAGAAAAATAATAGATGTCTTTATAAGGACCATATTTCGAAATTATCTTGAACTATACGGGATGTTACATAACTCCGTTACAAACCAACCAAATATATGATTTTTTAAATGAAACCCGCTGCATATTATCCAATCCAAATTCGGATTGCCCACATATTTTTCGAATTTTTCGATATAAGGTTTTGCTACGTTATGCAGAGTTTACACCCAAAGTTCATAAAAACAGAGTTATTTTGTAATATTTATTGTAAATAAATGCTTAAAATTAAAGCTACATAATCAAAGCTTCTATTTGTGCTATTGAATGCAGGATGTTCCATTTAAAAGAAGGAAGAAAATGGAAAGTCTGAGTCGTTCTATTCACCCTGTACACAAAATAGAAAATAATTGAAATTTAATGGAATGAGGCAAGCCACTATTTATTCATTGGAATGAGGGGATATTACATTACATCATATTACGAAACTCGATTAGGCAAAATAGCTATTTATCTACCAAGGGAACAAAGTGATTAATTTTCTCCCGCGGGTGAAGTTTAATGCCCGACGCGAAGCGAGGGCATTAATCACCCTCGGGAGAAATTTCACTTTGTTCTCGCGGTAGATATATGATTTTTTCTTATATGTGAATTTATTTTCCGTTCACAACAATTATACGTTACCATTAGTTATTTTTAAAAAATACATCAAGAAGGCTTTTGTCATGTGTCACAATTTTTAATTAAATATATTTCAATAATATCTCATCATTTGTAGATCGGTATTAACGCTGTAACGTGGAAAATAATTTTAATATCAAATCACGCTACACCTACCTTTGTGTCCTGGAGGAGGGCACGTACCTTGACTAGCTCAGGCTGAGGTCGTGTGTAGTAATTTGTAATTTTGAAGATGTTAGGATGGGCGCCAGGTCTATTTTGCTCTGGTTGATTATTGAAACGTCCTAGTTAGACCTCCTAGGACAATCGCATAGCTTTCTAGGACAACAGGGAGGTTATTAACGCAGGATTAAATAACAGTGTAACTGATTTTATTATACACATAACACATCAAAACTAAATTTCCACAATCGGTATGACGAGAATTTTACCATAAAAATAAAGTTACATTCATAACGTAATAAACAAATAATTATGCTGGCAATGCAAATTGATGATTGTTTTGTAATACTTGCTATGCATAAATGTGACGTAATTCGACACAACTTTACCTAATTAACAATCGTTTAGTTTATAAGTTCTGGTTAGCTGTGAGTTAGTAGTATTAGATAATTGGTTTTTTTATTTGAGCTAGCTTGAGGTTAGTTATTATTAGTTACCAGATTAGATAAGTTGTCCGTTGTGAAAATCATAAATTTCTAATCAATAACACATTAGCGATTACCTCAATTGCACATTGCATTATGCATAAATAAATCAAATTTCTTTATGGA
>JAVRBK010000165.1:7500-17500 GCA_036250285.1 Pyrocoelia pectoralis | reverse complement strand
TATTTGAAGGAATTGGACGAACTTTTCGCACACTGATGCGTCTAAACATGAGGAATGCAAATCTGTAACTACGTCTGAAATATCTCCACAATTGCCGATTTGCAGCGGCTTTTCCTATTCCAAGAGGTAGATTTCCAAAGTTTTTGGGTATTAACCGGCGCCAAAAGTTTATTATTTGAAGGAATTGGACGAACTTTTCGCACACTGATGCGTCTAAACATGAGGAATGCAAATCTGTAACTACATCTGAAATATCTCCACAATTGCCGATTTGCAGCGGCTTTTCCTATTCCAAGAGGTAGATTTCCAAAGTTTTTGGGTATTAACCGGCGCAAAAATGTTATTATTTGCAGCAAGACCGTGCGCGGCGGTCGTCTCGGTGCAGTTGAACTATACCGTGAGGTAGCGGGCTCCGCTGTCGGTTTAATGCCATCCGCCGACTCCTTTTCTGGCCGCTCGAGCACCGAAGTCCTGCAAGATGTCGAGCAAGCGAGCTCGGCGACCGTCTGGGCGCGAACGGGGCGTTTCCCCGACCGTGCGCGGCGGTCGTCTCGCTCAAGTCGAACGATACAGAGGTAGCAAAGTCGCTGGCTCCGCTGTTGTTTAATGCCATCCGCCGAACCCTTTTATGGCCGCTCGAGCACCGAAGTCCTGCAAGGTGTCGAGCCGTCGAGCTCGGCGAGCGTTGGCGCGCGAACGGGGCGTTTCCCCGACCGTGCGCGGCGGTCGTCTCGCTCAGTCTCAACTATACTATGGTAGCGCGTCGGGGTCGTCGACGCGCCGAGCTCCGCTGTTCTTACGAGCCAGGCGGGCGTTCGAAACGAGCTCCGCTGTTCCGCGTCGGGGCCCGCAAGGCGAGAGACCCGCCCGTCCGCGCCCTCGTGGCCATGCAAAGCAGCGGCCTCCGCTGTTGTTTGGTGTCATCCGCCGACTACTTTTCTGGGCGCTCGAGCACCGAAGTCCTGCAAGATGTCGAGCAGGCGAGCTCGGCGACCGTCTGGGCGCTAACGGGGCGTTTCCCCGACCGTGCGCGGCGGTCGTCTCGCTCAAGTCGAACCATACAGAGGTAGCAAAGTCGCTGGCTCCGCTGTTGTTTAATGCCATCCGCCGAACCCTTTTATGGCCGCTCGAGCACCGAAGTCCTGCAAGGTGTCGAGCCGTCGAGCTCGGCGAGCGTTGGCGCGCGAACGGGGCGTTTCCCCGACCGTGCGCGGCGGTCGTCCCGCTCAGTATCAACTATATTATGGTAGCGTGTCGGGATCGTCGACGCGCCGAGCTCCGCTGTTCTTACAAGTCTGGCGGCTGTTCGGTTAGAGCTCCGCTGTTCCGCGTCGGGGCCCGCAAGGCGAGAGGCGCGCGCCCGCGGCCTGGCCAAGTAGCGGGCTCCGCTGTTGTTTGCTGTCATCCGCCGACTACTTTTCTGTCCACTCGAGCACCGAAGTCCTGCAAGATGTCGAGCAAGCGAGCTCGGCCACCGTCCGGGCGCGAACGGGGCGTTTCCCCGACCGTGCGCGGCGGTCGTCCCGCTCAGTATCAACTATATTATGGTAGCGTGCCGGGATCGTCGACGCGCCGAGCTCCGCTGTTCTTACAAGTCTGGCGGCTGTTCGGTACGAGACACGCTTTTCAGCGTCGTGGCCCGCAAGGCGAGAGGCGCGCGCCCGCGGCCTGGCAAAGTAGCGGGCTCCGCTGTTGTTTGCTGTCATCCGCCGACTACTTTTCTGTCCACTCGAGCACCGAAGTCCTGCAAGATGTCGAGCAAGCGAGCTCGGCCACCGTCCGGGCGCGAACGGGGCGTTTCCCCGACCGTGCGCGGCGGTCGTCCCGCTCAGTATCAACTATATTATGGTAGCGTGCCGGGATCGTCGACGCGCCGAGCTCCGCTGTTCTTACAAGTCTGGCGGCTGTTCGGTACGAGACACGCTTTTCAGCGTCGTGGCCCGCAAGGCGAGAGGCGCGCGCCCGCGGCCTGGCAAAGTAGCGGGCTCCGCTGTTGTTTGCTGTCATCCGCCGACTACTTTTCTGTCCACTCGAGCACCGAAGTCCTGCAAGATGTCGAGCAAGCGAGCTCGGCCACCGTACGGGCGCGAACGGGGCGTTTCCCCGACCGTGCGCGGCGGTCGTCACGCTCAGTATCAACTATATTATTGTAGCGCGTCGGGATCGTCGTCGCGCCGAGCTCCGCTGTTCTTACTAGTCTGGCGGCTGTTCGGTACGAGACACGCTTTTCAGCGTCGTGGCCCGCAAGGCGAGAAACCCGCCCCCGCGGCATGGCCAAGTAGCGGGCACCGCTGTAGTTTGCTGTCATCCGCCGACTACTTTTCTGGCCACTCGAGCACCGAAGTCCTGCAAGATGTCGAGCAAGCGAGCTCGGCGACCGTCCGGGCGCTAACGGGGCGTTTCCCCGACCGTGCGCGGCGGTCGTCACGCTCAGTATCAACTATATTATGGTAGCGCGTCGGGATCGTCGACGCGCCGAGCTCCGCTGTTGTTACAAGACTGGCGGCTGTTCGGAACGAGACACGCATTTCAGCGTCGTGGCCCGCAAGGCGAGAAACGCGCCCCCGCGGCCTGGCCAAGTAGCGGGCTCCGCTGTAGTTTGGTGTCATCCGCCGACTACTTTTCTGGCCACTCGAGCACCGAAGTCCTGCAAGATGTCGAGCAAGCGAGCTCGGCGACCGTCCGGGCGCTAACGGGGCGTTTCCCCGACCGTGCGCGGCGGTCGTCACGCTCAGTATCAACTATATTATGGTAGCGCGTCGGGATCGTCGACGCGCCGAGCTCCGCTGTTCTTACTAGTCTGGCGGCTGTTCGGTACGAGACACGCTTTTCAGCGTCGTGGCCCGCAAGGCGAGAAACCCGCCCCCGCGGCCTGGCCAAGTAGCGGGCTCCGCTGTAGTTTGCTGTCATCCGCCGACTACTTTTCTGGCCACTCGAGCACCGAAGTCCTGCAAGATGTCGAGCAAGCGAGCTCGGCGACCGTCCGGGCGCTAACGGGGCGTTTCCCCGACCGTGCGCGGCGGTCGTCACGCTCAGTATCAACTATATTATGGTAGCGCGTCGGGATCGTCGACGCGCCGAGCTCCGCTGTTCTTACTAGTCTGGCGGCTGTTCGGTACGAGACACGCTTTTCAGCGTCGTGGCCCGCAAGGCGAGAAACCCGCCCCCGCGGCCTGGCCAAGTAGCGGGCTCCGCTGTAGTTTGCTGTCATCCGCCGACTACTTTTCTGGCCACTCGAGCACCGAAGTCCTGCAAGATGTCGAGCAAGCGAGCTCGGCGACCGTCCGGGCGCTAACGGGGCGTTTCCCCGACCGTGCGCGGCGGTCGTCACGCTCAGTATCAACTATATTATGGTAGCGCGTCGGGATCGTCGACGCGCCGAGCTCCGCTGTTCTTACTAGTCTGGCGGCTGTTCGGTACGAGACACGCTTTTCAGCGTCGTGGCCCGCAAGGCGAGAAACCCGCCCCCGCGGCCTGGCCAAGTAGCGGGCTCCGCTGTAGTTTGCTGTCATCCGCCGACTACTTTTCTGGCCACTCGAGCACCGAGGTCCTGCAAGATGTCGATCAAGCGAGCTCGGCGACCGTCTGGGCGCTAACGGGGCGTTTCCCCGACCGTGCGCGGCGGTCGTCTCGCTCAAGTCGAACCATACAGAGGTAGCAAAGTCGCTGGCTCCGCTGTTGTTTAATGCCATCCGCCGAACCCTTTTATGGCCGCTCGAGCACCGAAGTCCTGCAAGGTGTCGAGCCGTCGAGCTCGGCGAGCGTTGGCGCGCGAACGGGGCGTTTCCCCGACCGTGCGCGGCGGTCGTCTCGCTCAGTCTCAACTATACTATGGTAGCGCGTCGGGGTCGTCGACGCGCCGAGCTCCGCTGTTCTTACGAGCCAGGCGGGCGTTCGAAACGAGCTCCGCTGTTCCGCGTCGGGGCCCGCAAGGCGAGAGACCCGCCCGTCCGCGCCCTCGTGGCCATGCAAAGCAGCGGCCTCCGCTGTTGTTTGGTGTCATCCGCCGACTCCTTTTCTGGCCGCTCGAGCACCGAAGTCCTGCAAGATGTCGAGCAGGCGATCTCGGCGACCGTCTGGGCGCGAACGGGGCGTTTCCCCGACCGTGCGCGGCGGTCGTCTCGCTCAGTCTCAACTATACTATGGTAGCGCGTCGGGATCGTCGACGCGCCGAGCTCCGCTGTTCTTACGAGCCTGGCGGCGGCTGTTCGGTACGAGCTCCGCTGTTCCGCGTCTGGGCCCGCAAGGCGAGAGACGCGCCCTCGTGGCTTGGCGCAGTCGCCGGCTCCGCTGTTGTTTAATCTCATCCGCCGGGTGCGACAACATACGTTAGGACAAAGAGAGGAGCTCCGCTTTTGTTTAATGCCATCCGCCGACTCATTTTCGGACGATTGCGGGCCCGCAGTCGGCTTGGCGAAGTCGCCGGCTCCGCTGTCGTTTAATCTCATCCGCCGGGTGCGACAACATGCGTTAGGACAAAGAGAGGAGCTCCGCTTTTGTTTAATGCCATCCGCCGACTCATTTTCGGACGATTGCGGGCCCGCAGTCGGCTTGGCGAAGTCGCCGGCTCCGCTGTCGTTTAATCTCATCCGCCGGGTGCGACAACATGCGTTAGGACAAAGAGAGGAGCTCCGCTTTTGTTTAATGCCATCCGCCGACTCATTTTCGGACGATTGCGGCCAGCAGTCGGGCAAAATCTCGAGCGGGGCATCACCGCGATCGTCGGGTCGGGAACGTATGCGGTTCCCGGACCGTGCGCGGCGGTCGTCTCGGCCAACTCCAACTATATTATGGTGCTGTGTCGGATCGTCGAGAGACGGTCGATCAGTGCCGCGCGCGAGCCATACGCTAGGATGTATTTTGTCGCCTTACCCGTTACATTGCTATCGGATTTGTGCACATTACCTCTTCAGCACTATGCACGCTCGCGTCTCGTACCGAAGCGAGACCGCGGTCAACGCGCCGCCTTGCGTCGCACCGAACCCAATGCGGTCGAATATGACTTTTTATAGTGGTAACTATTCGTTATTACTAAATGAACTTTTGCGAATGCTCACCTCGTCCCGAGCGAGGATAGGCGCCGCAGTAAGCGAGAGAGGCTGCGGCGCGCAAGACACGGCGAACTCGAATACACGCACGTCTAGGCCCGACTACTTTCGCGAAGCGCTGAAGTGTCGGAGTCGAGTAAGAGCAGCGGTATTAGGAGGCAAAGGCGGGAAACCCGAGGTAACAAACGACGCACACGGAGGGCGACAGTGTGTGTGGTTCTCGGCGATTTTCCTTTGAGAGAGAGAGAGATCTAGAGAGGCGGATGGATAGATGGATGCAGAGTGAGAGTATCTCGTCGATCCTACGTCTCGCTAATAAGTAAATCCTTATTGCGCGGCCAGTCTCGCTCGAAGGAGCGATTCGAACCGCACGCACGCAATAAAAAGGCGGCGGTTTTTGGTGTTGGTCGTCTAGGTGTGTCGGTCGTGTCCCAGCGACCACCTCCTCGTCGCCAACACCACGCCGCCGCCGTCGCGAGACCGACCCGCATCACACATCGGCCACGGCCGAGCGGGCCGCGTCGAGCAGATCCCTGGTTGATCCTGCCAGTAGTCATATGCTTGTCTCAAAGATTAAGCCATGCATGTCTCAGTACAAACCAAAATAAGGTGAAACCGCGAAAGGCTCATTATATCAGTTATGGTTCATTAGATCGTACCCACATTTACTTGGATAACTGTGGTAATTCTAGAGCTAATACATGCATACAGAACTCCGACCGGAGACGGAAGGAGCGCTTTTATTAGATCAAAACCAACGCGGGGAGGTAGGGTCCGGCGTCGTCTCGCGCGTCGTCGCGGCCTCGCCTCCTCAAACATAGCTCGCACGACGAATCTGAATAACTTTATGCCGATCGCACGGTCACGCACCGGCGACGCATCTTTCAAATGTCTGCCTTATCAACTTTCGATGGTAGGTTATGCGCCTACCATGGTTGTAACGGGTAACGGGGAATCAGGGTTCGATTCCGGAGAGGGAGCCTGAGAAACGGCTACCACATCCAAGGAAGGCAGCAGGCGCGCAAATTACCCACTCCCGGCACGGGGAGGTAGTGACGAAAAATAACGATACGGGACTCATCCGAGGCCCCGTGATCGGAATGAGCACACTTTAAAACCTTTAACGAGGATCGATTGGAGGGCAAGTCTGGTGCCAGCAGCCGCGGTAATTCCAGCTCCAATAGCGTATATTAAAGTTGCTGCGGTTAAAAAGCTCGTAGTCGAAATTGTGTCCTCGGCCGCCGGTTCGTCGCTCGCGACGCCAACTGGCGCGCACGTTGGACGTCCAGCCGGTACTACGAACTCGCCTACGGGGTGCTCTTAACCGAGTGTCCAGGCGGGGGCCGGCAACGTTACTTTGAACAAATTAAAGTGCTTAAAGCAGGCTAAATTGCGCTCGCATACACGCGCATGGAATAATCGAATAGGACCTCCGTTCTATTTTGTTGGGTTTTTGTGGAACGACAGACGGAGGTAATGATCAATGGGTGCGGATGGGGGCATTCGTATTGCGACGTTAGAGGTGAAATTCTTGGATCGTCGCAAGACGGACTTGAGCGAAAGCATTTGCCAAAAACGCTTTCATCGATCAAGAACGAAAGTTAGAGGTTCGAAGGCGATCAGATACCGCCCTAGTTCTAACCATAAACTATGCCAGCTAGCGATCCGCCGACGTTACTTCTATGACTCGGCGGGCAGCTTCCGGGAAACCAAAGCTTTCGGGTTCCGGGGGAAGTATGGTTGCAAAGCTGAAACTTAAAGGAATTGACGGAAGGGCACCACCAGGAGTGGAGCCTGCGGCTTAATTTGACTCAACACGGGAAACCTCACCAGGCCCGGACACCGGAAGGATTGACAGATTGAGAGCTCTTTCTTGATTCGGTGGGTGGTGGTGCATGGCCGTTCTTAGTTGGTGGAGCGATTTGTCTGGTTAATTCCGATAACGAACGAGACTCTGTCCTGCTTAATAGCCGAAAGAACGGACGAAGGCGCACGCGCGCGCGCGTCGACACGCCTCGCGCGTCGTCGTCGTCGCGTCGTCGTCGTGTCGTCGTCGTTCGGTCACACACAGGCATCTCGAAGGCCGGCGTTCCTCGCGTGCCTCCCGCGCGGTCAAACGTCCCTCGGCGTCTCGCGCCCCGGTGCGAGGCGTACGTCGCCGTCCGGTCGCTCAGCGGCCGCGTCGGAGCGACGGGGGTCGCGCGCGCGCGACGGTAGCACGAGCGCTCGGTTCTTACACTGTCTGCGGACAAACATATCTTCTTAGAGGGACAAGCGGCTCGAAGCCGCGCTATAGAGAGCAATAACAGGTCTGTGATGCCCTTAGATGTCCTGGGCCGCACGCGCGCTACACTGAAGGAATCAGCGTGTGCGCAGATAGCCCTCGTCCGAGAGGACCGGGTAATCCGCTGAAACTCCTTCGTGCTAGGGATTGGGGCTTGAAATTCTTCCCCATGAACGAGGAATTCCCAGTAAGCGCGAGTCATAAGCTCGCGTTGATTACGTCCCTGCCCTTTGTACACACCGCCCGTCGCTACTACCGATCGAACGATTTAGCGAGGTCTTCGGACCGACGCCCGTCCGCCCTAAAGGTCGACGGACGCGCCGGAAAGTCGACCGAACTTGATCGTTTAGAGGAAGTAAAAGTCGTAACAAGGTTTCCGTAGGTGAACCTGCGGAAGGATCATTAAAGTTCTTCGTTGTTGGCGCAACGCTAGTTCTTTATCTAGAGAACCGTATATAATATATTTATATAAGAGAGAGAGAGACTTGACGAGAGTGGCGACGAACGGATCGTTCTCCCGGGCTCAGGCCGGTCGAGGGAGGCGAGCTCCCCGTCCGTGCGCCCCTCGTCGGCAGTCGGCAGGTGGGGTTTCGAGCAGGTAGCGATCTCGCGGCCTCCGAAGCCCTCGCCCCGATCGCAAAGCGCGCACACACGCACAGCAAACGTTCAGAGGCGCGGAGAGAGTCGCCCTCGATTAGTGTGAGTGCGGCTGGGCGGGCGAGCGAGTACTTCTTGGCGTTAAATGTACTTGCTTGCTCGCGCACGCCGCCCCGACACTTTTTTTTTTTTTTGAAACACCTAATTTACGTATCCTACATACATAATATAGAGAGAGAGTAGAAAGAAAGACTACCTCGAACGGTGGATCACTCGGCTCGTGGGTCGATGAAGAACGCAGCTAAATGCGCGTCGTAGTGTGAACTGCAGGACACACGAACATCGACAATTCGAACGCACATTGCGGTCCGGGAAACGCTCCGGCGTTCCTGGACCACGTCAGGCTGAGGGTCGTCCTCTAAAGAGGCAGCGGGGTTTGCGGCGCGCCACTTGGCAAAGCGCGTCCCCCCCGCCCTGTCCTTAAAGACTGCAGTCGTCCCGCCGGAGCGAGTTGGCGCGCGGCGACTGCGACGTTTGGGAGCGTCGCGAGGAGAGAGGTGCATAGTAGTAGAGCGGGAGGTGGGGGAGAGACGACCACCCGCCCGCCTCTACGTGCGCGAGCCTCTTCTCGCGTCTCCTCGAGATAAGCCGGAGCCGACGGTACGGGCGCGCAGCGGTCTCGCCGTTGCGTCGTCCGCGCCTCGCACCGACGACCATTCGCGCGCGAGGGTGCACCGATGGCGATGCGGCGCGGGTTTCGCTTGCGGCCGCCGTCGACGCGACGTGTCATAGTAGAGGGAGATACGGAGAGACGTTCGTCGTTCGGCGGCCGCGCGATCATCTCGCGTTCGGTGTACTTTCGCGGCGGGGGCGCGCGCGCTCGGTTCGTTTCTTCGAGCCGCGCGCGCGCCGACGCCACAAAGCAAAACGATCCAAAGGATCTATAAATAAATACAAATAGACGACCTCAGTTCGGGCGAGATCACCCGCCGAACTTAAGCATATTACTAAGCGGAGGAAAAGAAACTAACAAGGATTCCCTCAGTAGCGGCGAGCGAACAGGGAGGAGCCCAGCGCCGAATCCCACGGTCCGCGAGGGCCGATCGGGAAATGTGGCGTTAAGGAGGGTCCGCAAGTCCCGACGTCGCGACAGCGGCGCGTCCAAGTCCTTCTTGAAAGAGGCCGAACCACCCGCAGAGGGTGCCAGGCCCGTAGGACCGCCGCCCGGCGTCGGGTCGGATCTCTCCCTAGAGTCGGGTTGCTCGGGATTGCAGCCCTAAGCAGGTGGTAAACTCCATCTAAGGCTAAATACGACCACGAGACCGATAGCGAACAAGTACCGCGAGGGAAAGTTGAAAAGAACTTTGAAGAGAGAGTTCAAGAGTACGTGAAACCGTTCGGGGGTAAACCTGAGGAACCCGAAAGATCGAAAGCCGAGATACAGCGTCCGGCGCCGCGGGCGATGCGGCGGCGGCGTGCACTTCTCGGCCGGTAGGACGTCGCGACCCGTTGGGAGTCGCCGACGCAGGAAGGGGACGCGCGGGAAGCTCGAGGCGGCGCGGCGGGACTCGTTCCCGTCGTCTTTGCGTTGCCCCTCGAACCCGCCGCGCCCTCAAATAGGCGCTCGGCACGCCCGACGCGGCACTCAAACACAGACCGATGCGTTCGTTCGGCGGTGCGCCTTCGCGGCGCGCCCGACGCCGTCGCGGCCGACGCCCCTCCTAGCGGAGGCGGCGCGCCGCGGCGGTAGGTCTCGGGCGTGTGCTCGCACACACCGACGTCCGATCGTCGGCGACGCTTTTGCTTCGGGCGTCTTCAGGACCCGTCTTGAAACACGGACCAAGGAGTCCAACGTGCGCGCGAGTCAATGGGAGCAAACTACTAAACCCAAAGGCGAAGCGAAAGCGAAGGACGACCGGGGGCGGGCGTTTGCGCGTCCGCATCCCGTCGACCGTGGGGAGGATGGGCCGCCGGCACGATCGAGCGGCCCCGCACTCCCGGGGCGTCTCCGCCAGGCACCGTCGCGTTCGGCGAGTTCGCGCTCGTCGTCGTCGTTCGGTGCCGGAGGCGC